>APFE031136088.1:17308-66353 GCA_000404065.3 Pinus taeda | reverse complement strand
ACAATACTTGCTAAGGTTTTGCAAATGGGGTAGCAAGCTAAGTGGGCTTGATTGTGGGAAAAACTCCACAGTTAAGCACGCTTGAGCTAGAGGAGTTCTGGGATGGGTGACCTCATGGGAAGTCCTGGTTACCGGGTGCAAGCCTCGGAAGTGATGATTGATGCTATGTGATTCGTTCTCCGCATTTCACTAGTTTCAATCCCACTTCTTCACCCCTGTGAGCATCACCCGATGCAATGAGTGCTAAGTGAACTATTCAAAAATCATGAGAAATTAGTCAGTTATGACTACCTCTCATGGAAAATCATGAGAAATTAGTCAGTAAGTGATGTTGATGCTATGTGATTTGTTCTCCACATTTCACTAGTTTCAATCCCACTTCTTCACCCCTGTGCGCATCACCCGATGCAATGAGTGCTAAGTGAACTATTCAAAAATCATGAGAAATTAGTCAGTTACGACTACCTCTCATGGAAATGGTCATACGTGAATGACTTACTTAACGCAGTTGAATCCCAAAATGATATCTAAAATAATTCTTTTATAAATATATATAAAATATTATTAGAAAATATAAATGATAATTAGATATAAAAAAAATACTAACAAAATTTTAAATTTGATTGTTTTATTTAAATTTTTTTATTATTTTCTTTTTATTACTATAAATATAGTATAAAATATGCTTATTGTATACTTTAAATAAACTTATTAAAATTAGACATTTCATAATTATATGAAGTTTTAATTTTTTATGTGGGAACATTATATAGGACTAAATTTTGTAAAGATGATATCTCTACATTTATTTCATTACAAATGTTTCTATTGTCTATGTCATGTCATCATTATTTCTTTATTGTCTTTCTCAATTTTAAAAGGGGAAAATCCAATATTTTCTTTTTCAACATTCACAAGATAAAAATCTTATGGTTGTCAATTTTTATGTTTAAAAGACTATTCATTTTTCTTTTCTCTAGAATATTTATAACATTAAGATATATTTCTTATAAGTGTTGAACTACTTAATGATAATTACTATGTTAATTATTAAAAATAGTTTTTCATGGTCCAAGTATTAAATTTATTTAAAATTCTCATGTTTCAACTTCATTTAGTTTGGAAGACTTTTACAAAAGTCAATATTGATACATTTTTTTGCATACATGAATAATTCATAATGAATCATTTATATCATACTTTAAAAAGCTTGCCAAAGTGTTCCTAATGTCATTAAACATTAAGGGAATCAAAAGAAAGAGGTGTATTAGAGATCTTGAATCAAACTACCATTTTGGATACAATCCTCAGATATGTTATGGTAATCATCATGAATAAAAAATTCTACAAGAATAAATAATTTATAGGACAAAATGATTTCCTTTTTCTAAACAAAAAAAATAAAACTTCCATTCAATAAAGAGAAAGCTTTACATATTCACGATTCTTTACAAGATAGATTGCAGACTAGAGTAAGTATGTTCCACTAGCATCTCTCTCATGACATAATCTATTGTAGTGTCAAATCATCAATCCAAAGAGAGCAGAGATGCATCATCGACAATAACAAAAAATGAAATCATAAACAGGGTAACCAACAAAAAGCCATTTAGTTCAATGCAAAAATGGAAATAAGAAAACCAAGGAGAGGGGAGGAAACTAGATCTCAAAAAAAAAAAAAACTGACATTGCTCCAACCACCAGGAAAGAGTTCAAAGAACATGAACCTAGGGTAGAGGGAGAAGCCGAAGTGGAAAGAGGATCTACCTCCAAATTTTTTTCCCGGTAGACATGCCTAAAGTAGATTTCCGAGATGAGAGGCAAGAAATTCCTAATCTGTAGCAATCAGTTGGAGAGATCAGGGACATCAAAAGATGAGATTCCTTTCACCTAGTTAATTATATATAAGGAGTTTCCAATGATTAATATTTTGTCAATGCCAAGCCAAGAAGCACATTGCAGGGCACCCCAAAGAGATAATAACTCAGCCCTACAGTTGTGTCATCTACCACCATACCCGGAGAGAACATCTCGGTCGAAATGCAGAACAACCCCACATCCATAGTCACGACTAGAGGAAGCCCCATCAAAGAAACATATTGGATAAATTCCCTCCACATTAGAATAACAGATAGATTGACGAGGGATTTTTGGTTTCCAAGGGATAATATATTGGAAGAATGCCATTATACCTATAGCACCTCATTTGATGTCCAGAGCTTTGCCTTCAAAAATAAGGGCATTACAAGCCCTCCCTATACCCCATAGAACATAGAGAGGGACAATCTTATAGGTATTCATTCTGTAGTTCCAAGGGAGTATGCAATCATGGATGGGAGGTACATTACTAATAACATGAATTCCAAAGAGAATCGGTACCTTCCCCCATATTTTAGATGCAAAATGATAGCATAGGAATAGGTGTGGGTCATTCTTTAAATCCAACCTACAAAGATGGCACCATCGAGGGTCAAAAAAGACTCTCTTCAGCAGATTATGCTTGACCAAAACTCTATTATGGATGGTGAGCCAAGAGAAGTATTTTAGCTTCAAGGGAGCATCCCGTTTCCAAATGAGAAAGGTGCATTCTGTGAATGGTAGGGGAAGAGAGGTCGAAGTGATGTCGTTGTAGGCCTCCTCGACAAGGATTTTGTCATTTACCATTTGCCACCCCCCCACACTAGCTTATCAAGACTCAGTGATAAGTGGATACCGAACATGCATAGACTACTATAATAATCTTCCCACTCAGCTGTCATGCCCTCCTATAAACCAATATGCCATGCACGTGGCTAGTCCTGAGCAACACAGACAGGTCTATCTCTCTCCCACAGGCCAACAAGGGTGCTTATTGCCATATAGGATAGAGAGTTGATTATCTATATTGGAAGAGAGTGGCATACATTGGAACTATTGATGGCATCCAAACCAATGCGGTTCCTTTGTCTATTTCCAACCACCCATTGAAGGTTGTTGCTTAGCCATGGAAGGACAACTCTAATACTGCCTCAAGCCCAAACCTTGGAATGTCAACAAGCTGAAGGTGCCCCTTCAACAATCCATTCCTCGAGTATGCTTTGAAGAGAGTATATGTCTTTCATTATGCTCTATCAAAGCCCTTGCTCACAAAATAACCTCCACAAATTTTCTTCCAAAAGGGCTAGGTTAAAGGATCATGTTTCAATAATGCCCCAACCTCCACATAAAATTGACTTGGAAACAGAATTTAACCCAATTAAATGGATCTTCTTTACTGCACCAAAAACCAGACCAAACAAACCTAGCCACCATTAAGTCTGTCTTGTAAATGAAAGATTTGGGAAGATGGAAGAGATGCATCCAGTAGATTGAGATGCTAGCCTAGACAACCTTTATCATAATGACTCTGCCACCCAATGTCAAGCATCTTTGGTCCCAACAAGATAGTGTTTTTTTTCTTTCTTTCTTTTTTTTTAGAAAGAAGCCATTCCCAATCATTCAATAAGTACTTGCTCGACTTTAGAAAACATGCCATGTATTTAAAACCATCTATCATAGAGCATATTTTTATTCCAAACATGGATGCTATTTCAAGTAGTTATGGGTCATCCACCACCACATCTATCAGTTCATTTTTTTCTGAAGGGTGAAACACTTCAGACCCCTCTTACTAAAGAACCATTACATAGTCTTTATGCGACACCCAGTAGTGTGGTCACTTCTTTTACAACAAGAACTGGGTGAAAGATGCGAATTGGATGACAGGCTTGCAAGAATATGATCTTGACATCTATCCATTTTACACTATCAAGGGTCATGGTCTCTGAGACTCACAGCTAAAGCACTCCATGCAAAGGAGGAAGAAGAAGATATCATTAGTTAGGAGTAAGCAATCAATATTGATGATGAAGAGTGAGCATCGCCCACTTCATGCAGATTCTGTTGGTATGAAGACGTACGCCAGTACCTTGAGCATGGCACCATACCCTCTCACTTCTCCATGAGATACAAGAGGGCACTTCTCCTCAAAGCATTACCTTATCAGTTGGTGCACCAAGTGATTTCCAGAAACCATAGTAACAAAATTTTTGCTCATGTGCCTGGAGGCACATGATTCAAAGAAGGTCTTACATGATCTGCATGATGGACCAACTGGGCACCACTTCGGGCGAAATACTAGTGCGCACAAGTCATGCCAGCCAGTTTCTACTGCCCCACATTTTTCAAGGATGCACATTCTTATGCCCGCAAGTGCTTGGTTTGTTAGCGATGCACTAACAAAACACGAAGGTCGGCAGCCCCACTGCACCTTGTTGTAGTGACTGAACCATTTCAATAGTGGGGCCTTGAAATCATTAGGGAAATCTTCCCACATTCATTGAAACAACACTGCTACATCTTGAAAGTTATAGAGTACTTCACGTGGTGGACATAAGCAGTTCCTCTTAAGCAAGTGAATGACCCAGAAGTCATCAACTGCCTTCAACAGAACATCATCTGATGATTTGGAGGTCCGATATCACTTGTTTTTTATAATGCAACTTACTTTTCATCTTTAAATATTTATTATTTTACATTGAAATATGGTATTGTGCTTAAACACTCATCTAACTACTACCCACAGGGAAATGGTATCACTGAATATACCGATAAAAATCTTATCCGCATTATCAAGAAGACCATTTACTCTTAACGGCGTAACTTGCAATTTGCTTTGACGAATGCTTTATGGACTAATTGTGTAACACCGAAACCCTCTCTGAACACTTCGTCATACTTCCTGGTTCATCGGAAATAATCCATCCTTCTGCCAAACATCTACTTTCCTACCCTTGAATTGTCCCGAGAATCCCAAGGCAAGCCTTGTCTACTAGTTCAACGTAGGATGGATACACTTCACAAGTTGTAGGAACAAAGGATGAAGGCAAAATAAAAATCCACACTCCACCAGAACCATATCATGATATGGTTTGACAAGAAGTCTATAGGGAATGTTATCTTCAATGTGGGTCACTTAGTCTTGAAACTGGAAAAACCCTATGAAGACAAAGCAAAACATTTAAAGTTCCATTCCCTATGGATTGGTCCATATACTGTCCAGGAAAAGCTTGGTCCACACATGTACCGTTTGCAATCACTTAATGGGAGGATTGGCAACCTTCCTGTCAATGGCCAAGATTTAAAGCACTACTTCCAATAAGCCAGGTCCACACCCCGCGCCATGTACATAGTTTTCTTACTGCTTGTTGTCTTTTCACTTTGCTTTATTATTTTTGCCTCGTTTTGTTTTGTTTGCTTAATATCATGCTAATTTGGTTCTGTTAATAAGTGTTGCCCTCTACTGAGTTTTGGCTTTTGAATGAGTATTTGGTTGAGATCCAAAGAGTCTTATGACACTGCAACACTTGGCGAGTCCCGTGTTTTTCTTCTCTATGCTTGGTTATAAGCTTCGTCCAATGAAGTCTTGACAGAAAATACAAGTCATTTTTAAGGGAAGCTCTAGGCCAACCATGAAACTATGTCCACACTAGGAAACCCCGACCCTTTCTTCTGCTCTGTATGTTCAAGCTCCTCCAACTAGTAGAAACGAAGAAGGGGAAATCTAAATGAGAAAACATAAATTAGAGGTATTACATGCTTCGTTGAAGGAACAACCTCTTCTTCTCTCAATAAGTCGAGATCCCTCTTCTGCCCCAAAAATAAATAAGTGCCTATGCACAGTCCTCTTTTCAAAAAATACAAAGGTGAAAGAAGAGAAAGGCTTCTTGCGCAGAGAGGTGAAGCATGCAACTCCATCGGGGTACTGATCAGGCTCACTGGCAGTGAAGCAATGTGTGTTTTCTTGCATGACTTCACTGGGGTACTATCAAGGCCTGCCGGTAGCAGAGCAACACTAGAGATGAAAACTTATACTCTGAAAGTTTTAAACTCATGAGCTCAACTACCCTTCCTGATTTTGAAACATTTTGATTAAGATGAATCTCGTTGTTGTGTTTGACTGAGTTAGAAAAAGGTGAACCATGTCTCTCCATGGGGTAAGTGGGGAGACCAAAGTAACCTACATGATAATTAAATACTCCCTAATAGACCAAGGCCCAATGTTGTCACTGAACCGAAACAGAGAAACTGATATTCAACCAGTGTGTCGCCATGTATTGTAGCAGGTGCAACACCCTCCAAAATTTTGACATGCATCCAATTTCAAAGCCGTCCTTGGTTTTTTCTTTGATGTTTGAAAACACTCAGGCTCATCCCATGAGCTTGTGTGAAGTCTTTACACCCTCTTTGCTTGAATGTTCATCGATCGTCTTTTAGCATGAGCATAACAATGTCATGCTCATGGCCTTGTTCTGGCTATGTTGAAGGTCTGTATTCGTGTGTACAAGTTGTGCTTGCTAAGTAAGCATCTGTCGCACTCACAGGCAGAGTTGTATGCAATGTCACGTAAGTGTCGTCACAGTCGTTCAATGATCTATCTCAAGTGTTGTACTTGTCGCTCGCATCCTTTAGTCAGTCACACTGAGCATGTTGTCTTGTTAGTTTGAGGTGTCTTCTTGTCAAGTCATATTGACTATGTGTCGTAAGGTCATGCATACATGAGTTCACTCGCTAACAAACTTAACCACTTTGCTGAAGATCTATCGACAAGGACACCCTCCATTAGCCAGACCTGCACTGAGCTACACTATGCAGTCTCAGCCCTTAGTGACCAAGTACTATTGCCCATAATTGTGTAGAGCTTCAGGCTACCTCTAGGTAGCTTGCACTACGTAATCTCGAAATCGACCTAGCTGACTGTCAACCAGAACAACATAGAAGTTGCCCAACAATATATCTCAATTGCACTTCCCGCAAGCCTATCCATCAAGCCTCCTATCGGTCAACCAGAGAATTTCATTGCGTAGTGACCCTGGGATTCACTCCTCCCACAAGATTGCGTAGAAGTTGTCAGCATGCCTGCTTGTGCTAACTAAAGAAATTGCGCAGACATGAGGGACAAGCACCCGCTTCCTGTCACTGCATTATCTCTGAAAATTGCACAGTTTTGTTAGTCAGTCCCCCTGTCGGTTGACCTACTACTCCTCGTAAAAATTGTGTAGTTTTACTGGACTTCCCATCTGCTGCTCAACACCCCATTCAACCTAGAAACTATGCAGACATGTCCTGTAAGATTGCGTCCTAGATCTGTACAGTTTTGGCTAGCAAGCTCCCATAACCCTCTCCTAGTCTCCTTTGAAAATATACGCAGTTTTCACTGCCAGTGCCCCTTTCTACTCACAGTTCCTTACCCCAAAAAATTATAGAGTTCTACCTCCCAGCTAAACTAGATCCCGCAGAATGTCACTGTTTTGTCGGACTGCTCAACCGAGCCTCTGAGTGACCTCTACGCATTTTTTTTGACAATGCTCTGGAGTCTCACATCATGTCCTGAAATGTGCTTTGATTAGTTTTAGAACCTTGTCCTCTCTCCCGGTCACCTACACCCGAAAGCGAAAGATGATGCATCATGGTAGACTAGGGGATTTCTTTATTTAATGTTGTCTCATCATGAGTGATAGAAGATACATGTACATGGATGAAACATGGCTCAATGATGAACTGGATGAACAAGGAGTGCAGACTAGGAGACTTGTTCACGAACAGATGAACACATGAAGCATGTCAAGTACCAACGAAGGGGATACATGAACATGCAACATCAAGGCAACACCAAGACCATCGAAGACTTCGTACACCTTGCCATGCAGAGGTGAAGCTATGATATGCCAAGAGCACACTTATCACTCAGCAGCACAACAACTCGACATTGACACCACCATTAGTATGAACATACCAGCACTATCATGTCAAGTCATGTCATGAGTCATCTTGGCAACATCACTAATATGGGCCATAATGCTGTAATCAATGTAATGTAATGTGGAAGTCCATGAGACCCACATACGAAGTTGAAGAGTCATGTAAGTCAAACAGTCATCAGGGAAGTTGAATAGTCATAAGGGTCAAGTTCACCCTTGGTTATATATACTGCTCATTTGTACATGCAAAGGACTTTTCACCTTGGCTCCTCCCACATAGCCTTGAGAGTCTATAGTATTTTCATTGAAGAGAGTGCAGTGGCTCCAATGCTCCACTATCAGATTTAGTGATGTATGGTATACGGATGTGTCTTAGAACTTTCAATTGATTCTGAAGCTTGTTAACATGCCAGCACGTTTCCACACATGTATTGTATTTGTTTGTAAGACTATTCTTTGGAAGCTTGTAATGAATTTTCTCTAACCTATACTAAGATAGTTGAACTATTTCGGTTGTTTTAGTGCATATGTTGGAAATGTGTTGTATTAGTTGTTAACGTTGTCTCACCCATGTGGACTCTTCCACCAAAAACTCGACAGATTCATTCTTGTAAACTTGTTATAATGATCATTGCACTCGTGGACTATTCAGTTGGGAGTTGTATGTGTTATCTATTCACTTTGTGTTTGTGACTTCGGCATCAGTGTGGAGTACTGCACCGAAAGTTACACATGTCCTGTTGTGTTGTATGTCTCTAACAAAGTTGGGACTATTCCCTTTCAACTTGAGACTCACTCTCACCCTCTCTCTCTGTAGTGAAAGAATTCAGACACAAGCTACACTAAGCACTCACTAGGCACACAAATGTCGTTGTTTGAAGACTAAGTATACCACCCTCATGGGCTGACAAGCAAGAGCTAAGGAATATCTTTGAGATCATGACAACTAGACCATCATATCGGATGATACTCCTAGACCAAACGGTGTGAGGTCTAGTTGGGACTTCATACTGAGGAGATCCCCTAAATTTTGGCGGGTCTAGCACCATCAAAAAAGTATTAATAAATATTATAATTATTTAATTTTGTAAGTTGATCTCATCGTGATATAATAATATTTATAAGAAAAACAATATCCCTGATGGTTGTTGTCGGCGAGCTTTTGTGTTTTCTAATCAAAAATAAACTTTTTTTTTTGTAGGCAAAGGTGGAACTCTCATTTTCTATTATCATATCAGAAAATTACATCAAAATTGGTGGAACCAGCTACCCGCCCACCAGGGGAAACCGAGTAGGGTGTCCACCTAAAGTTTTTAACAGCAAACCAAAAAAAGAAATACAGCATTCTCTTTTTCCAGGCTAAATAAACATTACAGTCCTTCCCTGGTCTAATTCTACTGATATGCATATAGAGACTGTCTATTACAAAATGAGGGAAGCTGACTAAATTATCTAAATACCGCAAATTCATCAAAAGGAAGACAAGAACCAAAACTACTCAACTGCATTAGCAAGGATTGGAGAGTCCTCCTTGTTGCTCTTTTGCTGGCTGGCCTTGAGCAATTGTTGGATCTCATCCAGCTGCTTCCCTTGCATCTCCATGGAGATTTGCAGAATGCGGAGTTCACGCCTCAAGTTAGGAACACGCTGGGCCATCTCAGCCATTTCAGAGGCCACCTGCTCCAAATCTTTGGCCAGCAACCGTTCCATTACCCAATAAATATGAAGGGATTGTTTGAAGAGAGACATCCTTCCTCTCGTATTACCAGGGTCATGAACCAGCAGCTCCCAATCCTCCATTTCCAACTCCGATTAAGCTTGTATTGCTTCCTCTTCCATATTTTGGATGATTTGCCTGATTTTAGGATTGGTATTCTGAACGTACGCTCGTTCTGCCCGCTGAATTTTATGCTCGAAGGTTTGTCTGGCCTTCCTGCCAGGACGTCTGCTCGGCTCAGGTTCCTCCCCCTTACCGTCCCGAGATTTGCTGGCCTCGCTGTTCTGACCTCGGATTGGGGCAGTCTCGCGGACACCCTGGTGGATCCTCCTCCGACGCCCGCGCTGTGGAACCCGTCTACCACGCTGGCTCCGCTGGCTAACACCCATGGCATACTGTTCCCATTCCTCGGCATTCATACTCTGATCGCGGCTTCCATCCTCGTCTGAAGTATCAGGGATTTCAAAAACTTCGTCCAGGTCCTCTTCTTTCACTATCCCCTTTCCTTTCCGGTCAGACTCCCTGGTCCGCGTAGCTTCCATTTCCTCCGCTAACCGAGCCTTCTTTCTTGTTTCCATAGATCCGTTCACAGAAGGCCGACTATGAGTAATGCAGGAGGCACTCAGACGACCTGTGACGCATTTCGCGCTGCTAAAGCTAACTGAAATTTTCTGAGGCTGGGTGCTTTGCATGCAGGTTTTTATAGAACCCCGGAACCCGCTCCTACTATCAATCTGGCTGCCCAAATCCTGCCATCTGTTCCCGCGAGCATGGAATTTCCTATCAACCATCCTGTTGGATTTATTACTGTTTATAGTCCCTGACATGTACTCGCCATTTCCACACCAGTTCGAATCTATCATTGGGTTTATGTGAGGCGGAGTATTCCTCTCAGATTTCGTACCTTCTCGATGTGATCTCCCATGGCGATCATCGATCCCTTCTCCCAGTCCTTTCTGACGTTCCTTAACTGCCTGTCCTAAATTCCGTCCTTCCCCAATGCTCCGCACGAGTGTTACCATTCGCATGGGGATCCTAATCATAATGAGCCTGCGTGGACTGGACTCTCCACATCCCTCTGGTGCTCCAGCTCATCGCTCTCCACCTTTCTACCTATGGCTTGGTCATGATCAGCCTTGATTATGGTTTCCAGGTCCGTCCATTCCTGGTGCCCGCACACTACTCTCCATTGAACATCCACCGAGCTGTCGCGGCCTCTGCATCCCAAGTTAGCCAAGAAGTCAGCCGCCTGGTTTCCTTTCCGCCTCACATGGTTTATTACCTTATACTCAATGCGTTGCAGGAGATCTGCAATTTCCTGAACTATCCCGGTTGTTCGCCAGCTATTCGTGACTTTTTCCCAATTCCGACCGTTGCAGAGCTTCTTCAGCATTTCCACCGCGATCTGAGAGTCCCCTGTGATTTCGAGATTGGAGTAGCCATTTCTTACCACAATTCGTAAGCCTTGATGCAGAGCCCAGAACTCTACCTCATTATTAGTCATTTCCCCCCCCCAATCAGCAAAAATCCATCTTACCTGATTACTGCTGTCCCTGAATATACCACCAAAGCCTGCTTCGCCTGGGTTCCCCTTAGAGGCCCCATCAAAATTCAATTTGATAAAATTATCTTTGGGATAGCAGAATTTATCCGGGCTTTGGGTCCGCATCTCCTGGTTGGGATTCTGTTTATGAAAAACCATTTCGAATTTTAAATTTAATCTGTTCAAGATTTCTTCCTCCACCTGGTTGGCCTTCCAATCTTCCCCAACCCATTTATCCACCAAGATTGTTTCTCGCAGTAGCTTGATTGCTTTTCCCCAAATGACTTCCGGCTCCATTGCTGAGTTCTGGAATATCCTGCGATTTCTCTCCTTCCAAATCATCCAAAGGATAAATCCAGAGATGAGGTCCCAAACTCTTCTGACCAATTTGCATTGAAAGATTTCCTTATTCCATTGGAAAACCACTTCATTGAATTCGTGAGGGGCATTTTCAGGTTTACCAAAAGTTCGTTTGGTATTTATCCACAGGGTCTTGGCAAAGGGACAATTTATCAGTAGATGGTTTCTGGTTTCCCCCTCCGAATTACACAGACAACATCTCGATGGGCCAATAAAACCTTTATTTTGAATCCGATCCTAGGTGAGGATTTTGTTTTTTGATGCCAACCAGATAAATATGGAGACTTTCGGCCACCAATTCCTTTCCCATACTATTCTCCAGTCGGGGTTCTCTTCGTTTCCAGATTGCGCAGAGGTTAGGAAGTAGGCCTCCTTAGTAGTGAATGACCCTTTCATTGAATTCCCCCACCAGAGAATATCCCTGCCATTGCGAGCTTTGATCTTTCTTGACTCAACCTCCTTCCTGTAAGCTTCTTTGTGGTCTAGGCTGAACTCTCTGTCCCACTCCGTCAGATCAAACCATATTCTCCAACTTTCTTCTGGGTTATTAGCTTTCCAATAGTCCCTGACATGAGGTCTTTCTCTTCCTATTCTGTCACGGATCTGTTGGAGTCCCTGAATGGTGCTCAGTCTTTCCTTCTGATGCCATTTATCCTCCCAGAAGTTAGCTTCCTCGCCACCTCGAATCTCCCAAAAGGTATGCTTTTCCACCTGATCCCTGTTAAGACGAGCTAGGTCCCAGACAGAAGACCCTCTGGGGGTTTCCCTTCGCCTTAAGATTTCCACTGCAGATTCCGGCATATTGTATTTTTCTTTCCATATAATTTTACACAGATCATTTCCCCCCCTAAGCCATCTCCACCAAAGTTTCGCTCCCAACACCTTATTGAGAGTCTCAGGGTCCCTCAACCCCAGTCCTCCTTTCTCCTTTCTTTTAGTTAACTGGCTCCAGGAGGCTAAGGCCCATTTTTTCTTCTGATCCATCCCTCTCCATATAAAATTTCTAATGAGCTCTCTTATCCTTGCGCAAATACCTAGGGGGGCTGCCATTATTGATAAAGGGTAGACAGGGATAGCTTGAAGGACAGATTTTGCCAGAACTATTCGGCCAGCTATGTTTAAAGTTCTGAAGGCCCAATTTTCCACCTTGTTGCTTAGCTTATCGATAATTCCTTGCCAATTTTTCATCTTTTTGGAGGTAAAGTCCAAGATGTTGCCCAGGTATTTAGTAGGAAGTTCACCCCTCCTGAAACCCAAGAGTCTTATAAGATGGGCTTTGACCTGATCCACAGCGTTAAATATGAAGACACAAGATTTGTCCCTGTTGATTTCCAGACCTGAAGCCTCCGCAAATAGATCCAAGATTCTTCTGAGGTGTTTTACCTCTTTGACTGTTGGTTCCCCAAACAACATGATATCATCAACAAATTGTTGATGAGTTAACGGCAGATTATTTCCCCAGAGCTTAAGACCTTTGATTTTGTTTGCTTCTCTTTCTTTCTTGATGAACCGACCCAGTCCTTCAACAGCTAAAATGAACAGAAAGGGAGATAATGGATCTCCCTGACGAATACCTCTAGAGGCAGAAATTTTTTTCAAGGGAGTCCCGTTCACCAGAATAGAAAAACTTGGGGAGGAGATCAAACTATGAATCCAGTCAACCCACCTCCTACAAAAACCGAAACTTTCGAGGACTTTTCCCAAATAGTTCCAACTTAATCTATCATACGCCTTTGACAGGTCTAATTTACTCATCATACCCTTCTATTTTTTGACTTTTAAGGAGTGAATAACTTCTTGAGTTACAACCAAGCCATCGAGGATCTGCCTTCCTTTAACGAAACCCGTTTGTTCAGCAGAAATTAACTTATCCAGCAGGGGTTTTAATATCTTTGCCATCATAGATGTTATAATCTTATAAATAACATTACACAACGCTATGGGTCTGAAACCATTAGCATCTTCCAGATTATCACCTTTAGGGATTAGAGCATAGAAAGTGGAGTTAATGGCAGGCCATACCTTCTGGTTCATCCTAGATTCTTCTACCAGCTCCAGAATCTCTTCTCCCAGAAAGTGCCATCCTGCCTGGAAGAAGTCAACTGTGAATCCATCCGGGCCTGGAGCAGTACCTTTCTTCATTGCTTTCACGGTTTCCTCTATCTCCTCTAAAGTGGCAGCTCTCATCAACGCTTTATTTTGGTCTTCAGTGACTAAACGAGGAATGGCATAGAAAATTTCGTGGATTGCATGTATTCTATCAGCTTGGGGTTCACTTAATATTTCCTTATGATGATCTATAAGGACATGTTCAATTTCAGCTTGCTCAACCACTCTGTTCCCATTCTTATCTTTGATAGAAAGAATCTTGTTTCTCTGTCTATGTTTGATCATAGCTTGATGAAAGAATTTAGTGTTTCTTTCCCCCTCCCTTAACCATTTTATTCTCGATTTTTGTCGCCAAAGAATTTCCTCTTGCTTCCTTCTTTCTTCAAGTTTGCCAAGAATTGTCCCTTCCTTACTGATGCTTTCCTCTGTTCTGCCTTCCAGAATCACTTTCTGCTGAAGAGTTTCCATTTCTTTTTCCAAATTTTGTTTGTCTTCCATAATATTGTCGAACTCCTTCTTGTTCCAGTTTTTTATTTTCTCCTTCAACTCTTTAAGTTTCAACTGAAACGTACGCATTTTTCCTTTGCCCTGAATAGTGCTTTGCCTCCACCATTCTTCAACTATTTTGATAAATTCAGGGTCTCTTAGCCAGAAGGCTTCAAAACGAAAAGGTATTTTTCCCTGGTTCACTTTAATGTCCACCTCAAGTCTAATTGGCCAATGATCAGACCCCAGGGAAGGCATTATCTTTGCTTCTATAAAAATATCCTTGTTCATGATACCTTCAGAAACTAGGAATCGATCAAGCCTGGAGGCAATTTGATTTTTACCCCCCCTCCTGTTATTCCAGGTGCAAATCCCGTTAATAGTCTGAATGTCTACTAGTCTGAGATCCTCTATCAGTTCATTGAACTTATCCATAAAGTGATCCATCTTTCTTATCCCTCCCTTCTTTTCTTCTAGAGATCTGATTAGATTAAAATCGCCACCAATTATCCAGTCAACTTCTGGATATAACCTACGAATGATTTTCATACTATTTAGGAAGTTTTCTTTTTCACCTGGAGAAGGAGGTCCATACACCCCTGAAATGACAACCTGCTCTTTAGTTCCTACTATTCTACCTAGGCCAGTAAGGATTCTACTCATACTGGTCCAGCTATCTAAAATGATATCATTCGGGTTCCACAAAATTGCAATACCACCTGCAGACCCAATGGCATCTTGTCCCATAACTTCATAATGCATTTTATTCTTGTCCATGATTTCTTCAATTTGTTGAACAAAAATTTTTGTCTCCTATAAAATCATAATACTAGGTTTTTCTTTTTTCAAATTTTCTTTCAAATACCTCTGCTTACCCTTGCTATTCAGGCCTCTTATATTCCAACTGATCACAATCATTTAAAACTTTTGGAAGGAGGGGAAGAATACCTCTAACAGAGGTATCACTTTGCCTGAGTTTATCAATGTTTTTCCCACAGTCTGGATAGTTTCATTCATCGGCTTCCGGCCTCGTTTCCTACTGCTTTTGCCAGAGCCATCCATTCCCGTATGTCCATTCCCTTGGTCAATTCCTGTCATTATCTGCTTGTCTAAGTTCTGTCCTTTTTTTTCCTTATATTTCTGAAATACTTCCTTGTACAGTTGTTTCTGTTTCTTAGGCATGAATCTGCTATCTAGATATTTCCATTCTTGGATTAGCTGTTTCATGATTCTCTCCTCCTCAATCTCACCTTCAACTTGTTTTCCACCTCCATCGGGGATTGTATTACCGAATCCTCCATCTTTCCTTCCGTCTGTTCTCCAGAACTTCATCCTGGGTTTAATTCCTTCCCTTTACTTTCGCCTGTAATATCCATTGGGGAATTCCTAGGGTCTTCGTCATCTTCCAGATTGACTTCATAATCTTCATTTTCACTCTGAAGAGCCTGAAACTTGTTTTGGCTTATTGTGATACCGGATTTTCCTTGAGGTTGGGATTTAGTTTTTTCTTGACTCTGCCTCTTTCTTCTTGTGACCTGTTGGAAACCTTTATCAGTCTCCTCCAATTTTCTTGTATTTCTCTAATGTTCCTCCTGATTTCTTTTCAATTCATCCTCCTTGTTTAATGGGCATTGTCTATACAGGTGACCATATTCATGGCATTTTCGGCATCTGAAAGGGATGTGTTCATAATCTACTGGTTGTTGCCATACTTCGTCATGATACTCCACCTTGACATGATCTGGGAGGGGTTCAGCTAGATTCATGTAAACACAGATCCTCGCATATGAGTTGTATTTACCTCGTTTTGTAGCTTCTGCAGCTTTAACAAAGCTCCTGATTGAATTCCCTATTCCTTCCAAAATTTCGGGGTCCCAAAATTCATCATGGAGTCCAAATAGTCTGACCCAGATTGGGGCTTCCAGCAACTTTTCCTTTTCTGGGTTGTATCTCTCCTCCCAGTATTTCATGAATAAGCCTGCATTATTCATGAAATACGGTCCTTCTTCAAAGACCCTGTTTCTGTCTTCCAGATTCGTGAAAATAGATGTGAAGAACCCTTGTGCTCCCAACTTCAGGTCTATGTGACCCTTCGGTTTCCACCTTTGGTCAATCCATCTGTATAGCTCTTTCTCCGGAGGCCAATAGCCTATGAATTTGCAGATCAGAGCATGATCTTTCATGTAGCTGTTATATTCCTCAAGCTTGTTATTGGGGATAACATATCTTGGCCATTTTTGTGCCCGTGGTAGGCATTTTCCTTTCATCCTTTTCTGCCACAGATTTCCCATGACTGGGGCATAGTTTTCCTGGTGATTCTGCTGCATTCCACTCGCACTATTCTCCCCCGTTACTACATTCTTGAAGGAGGGGATCTCTCCCCTCCCCGTAGGGTTTTCCATTTCCCTCTCAGCTCTTGTCCCTTAGAAGTTACTCCTGACAAAAACTGGAAAAACAACTGCTTACCTGACAAGCAGAAACACCTCTGACCTGCGCCCCGACCGCTGCGACAAGTCTTCTCCCACATTCGCCGCCGGTCCGTTCCATCTGTTGCGCCATCTGCAAACCCTAGCAGCTCGCCGCTCTCCCCCTTACCATTCCGTTTGAAACCTGATATTTAAACATTATGGAAAATTTACATTATTCCTAATCACAAATAAACTTAATTCCATATATAAAACCAAATATTATCTCCAATTGTAATTTAACCTATTGTCTTATATGCCCATACAATACATAATACAATGGTGAAAGTCATTTACTTCTTCTAACGTGTTATAATATTAGGAAGACTAATATTGTAATAGTTATTTTGAAATTGTTATATAGTATGACTATATGCAAGGCATTTTAAGAGAGTGATTTTTATCATCAACCCTTTTAGATTCACATAGATGATGATTTTTTTTACCCGTGATGTTTTAGGAATTATCCAACACTTTTTTTACTATGGATATCATGTGAGAGTTTGCTTTTATATTTATCAATGTTGATTTTCTTCTTTATACACTGAAACATATAGATATTTTTGATATATCATATTAGAGTTGATCACCTCCTTGTAATATGCTAATTTTATTTTACGCTCTAATTCTTTATCCCACCACAAGTTCTTTTTAATTTTAAATGTAATAATGTTTTTAATATTATCATTATTATGCAAAGTGGCATCTTCTATCCCTAATGATTTAGCTGCGACATCGCATCTTTATGCTAACCTTGCTTAAACCACAAGTGATTTTCTTTGGAGTTTTCAACAATCTTATGAAGCCTCTTGTCTTCCATATTATTTGGCATGTCTTATACATTAGATATATAATCATATTTGTGATCTCAATAAAGAAATACTTACTTTTACGAAGAGGGTCCTTTACAATTATTTTTAAATCCCTTATTAACTTTACACCACCCATTTATTATTTTCTCAATGTTTATTTTTTGTTTCACGACATTAAGGGACAATATAATCTGCTTTAGTACAACTAGCCATCAAATCATAATCAACATAGCTTATTTGGTCGAGTACACGGATCAATGATCCTCGGGCAACTTTTTAAACAAGTCACTCAATCATTGGATTAGTGCATAGTCCTATCATATTATGCATGGCAACTTTTTAAACAAGTCACTCAATCATTGGATTACTGCATAGTTTTGTCATATTATGCATGCTCATACATACTATTAACAAATAGGGATTATCTAGTTATGAGGGTGGGTATGTTATAAAGTTAAAAGGCATGCAGTTAACCCGTCATTTAATGTTTTATGGCATGCTAGTTACCTCTTGCCCTCTTGCCCTCTTGCCCTCGGATGTAATTAATTACATGTGGATAATTTCAATTATGTGTGGAGGAGAACAAACTCCACAGTTTGGGTGTGCAAATTTCATATCAAACTACATAGATGGGCGCGCAAATTTTTGAATTGAAAGTTCGAACCTTCAAGATTCATCCGGACTACCCAGCATTCGCAGGGCGTGTTGTGGTAAATGATAAGTTCTGCAAAGGCTCTCCCACGGCATTAACAATTTGGAAGAAATCCGTGGTGTTCAGTTGCAGCGGCTTCAGTATGTACAATCGTAACAACTTCGATTTTCTGTTTTATCCGTGCTCGAGTAAAGTTGAAGAAGGAGAATGATGTGCATCTTTCCTTTACGAAATATTCTGCTATGCAACTGGAGTATTTAGTCCACGGAATATAGTTGGTTCCTGATAGCTTGGAGGTCGCCATTAAGAGATTCAAAGAAGATACGGGCATGGAGTCATTGCACTGTAATGTAATCGCTGAATTTAGGGTATTAGCCGTGGCACGACATCGAAATCTAGTTAGAATGTTGGGTTATTGCAACAAGCCCGTAATGGTTTCACTGGTTATGGAGATGATGCCGAATGGAACCTTTGCGAGGCAAATACAAGAGAGAATTATGGATTGGGAATCTGTGGTGAGTATCGTAGTGCGAGTGGCCAATAGAGCTTTATCTTCAGTGAATAGGGTTTAGAACCTATTCTTCATTGTGATCTCAAACCCTCCAACATCTTGTTTGATTTCTGCCTCAAACTTGCAATTGCTGATTTTGGGCTCTCAAGAATTTTGATATGTCTACATGAGCATTAGGTTGTTGGTTGTTTGTGTACATGCATTTAGACTAGTTGTGTTGGTGTACATGTACTTATATGCACTTAGATTAGCTGTGTTGGTGTACATCTATCTAAAATTAGCTCCATAACTTATTGCTTGCATGTGGCACATGTACACATTAACATAAGATAAAGCACACTTAACTTTAGTTAGTTTTAGTTATTGCATGTTCAACTAAGCTTAACTTAGTTGCTTTTATGTATTTATTCTAAACTAAATAAGATAAAGCACACTTAACTTTAGTTAGTTTTAGTTATTGCATGTTCAACTAAGCTTAACTTAGTTGCTTTTATGTATTTATTCTAAACTAATATTGTAGAATCAATGAACTTCATTCTTTTCTCAATTCTTGCTCGCTTCTTTCCTTCTCTTACAAGCTTGTTTATTGTTTTACAGATCTAAATCTGTGAATCTCAAAAATCTTACACAGTTACAGACTAGATATTTGGCCCTCTTACTTGCGTTTGCATATCTCATTAACTTTGCTTATGGAAGTTCGATTCTGCATGTGCTGGCTTTGTCTATATAGAGTATGCAGTTGTTTCAAAAATCACCTCTAATGTTGACGTATACAGCTATGGTATCATCCCTCTGGAAATTGTGAGCGGTAGAAACCCAACATGTGAGATGTTTTTAGACTGACGAATGACACTTGGACAGTCGGTGGTGGATGCCATTGGCGATGGCTATCCCTTGAGAGTTGTTACTCCTCACTTCTTCGAGGAAGGCGCGTCACGCGAATGCTAATCTTCGATTAAAGATGAGATTATTTAAGTGTTGTATTTGGGATTGGCTTGCAGTTCACATACACCCAAATATAGACCGCGCATGAGAGAAGTTGTTCAAAATTTAAGTACATTGTATTCAATTTCAGTGCCGAAAATAGAGCCTTCTCCATTGCCTTTGATCACATGGTCGTCTCATTAATGGACTTACTCTATAATACATGGATTGCGTGTGACTTGGACACTAACAATAAAGAGCTTCTTCCAATAACTTTGGTTGCTCAATAACCCTTTTGAGGTTCTTTTCATGGAAATGATCTTAGCAATCTTCTGAATAGATGTCTGGTGAATTTTATGTTCTTCCTGTTGGAACGAAAGTTTTTAGGGAGAAAAGTTTTTTTAGTGAGGAAAAGTTAAAAGTGATTTGATTGACGGAAAGTTAAAGTGATTTGATTGGAAAATTTATGAAAGTGTATATATTTCATATTTTGGATTCGAAAAAGTAAATACATACTTTTTTTTGCCAATAAACCTTTTAAATGTGTAATAATATTTTTAAATTAAATAAGTAGGAGTACTTATGAATTTTGAACCCATAATTAAGAATGTTTTAATTAGTTTATTAAATGTAAAAAATTAAATCAATAATGTTTATAAATAAAATCAAAATAAAATCAAAATTGTTGTTTGTTTGTTGTTTTTGATAAAATTTATATTAAAATTTGTAATTTTTTTTTCAAAAAATAAAATGAAAATTCCACTATTTAAAGTTCACTCTTTTATTTTTAGTTATAATATTAATATTTTGAAATTTAAAAGTTAGTTATAATATTAATATTTTGAAATTTTATATATGTATAATTTATTTTTTATTTAAAAAATATTAATAATAATTATTTTATAAAATATATAAAAAATATATTAGATAATATAAATATATAAATATAATTTAATATAGAAAATACTAAACAAATTTTATTTGAGTTGTTATTATTTTAATTTTTTTGTTTTAATATAGGTATAAAATATAGTTTATGGTATACTTTAAAAAAACTTATTAAAATTAGACATTTCATAATTATATGAACTTTTAATTTTTTATGTGGGAACATTATATAGGACTAAATTTTATAAAGAAGATATTTTTACATTTATTTCTTTACAAATGTTTCTATTGTCTATGTCATGTCATCATTATTTCTTTATTGTCTTTCTCAATTTTAAAAGGGGAAAATCCAATATTTTTATTTTCAACATTCCAAAAATAAAAATCTTATGGTTGTCAATTTTTATGTTTAAAAGACTATTCATTTTCCTTTTCTCTAAAATATTTATAACATTAAGATATATTTCTTATAAGTGTTGACCTATTTAATGATAATGATTGTGTTAATTATTAAAAATAGTTGATAATGATTGTGTTAATCTTTAAAAATAGTTTTTCATAGTCCAAGTATTAAATTTATTTAAAATTTTCATGTTTCAACTTCATTTAGTTTGGAAAACTTTTACAAAAGTCAATATTGATACAATTTTTTGCATACATGAATAATTCATAATGAATCATTTATACCACACTACAAAAAGTTTGCCAAAGTGTTTCTAATGTCATTAAACATTGAGGGAATCAAAAGAAATGTTAAACACACATGGGCAACAAAGGAATATGAAAGATAAAACATGAGAATCAATTTTTATTAACAAGTGATATACATTTATAGTACCTATTGTGACTGTTGGGTTCCACATCCCAACGTCTCTTGGACTCCTTTTGTCTATTCGACTTTCACACTAATCCATTGAGGATTAGGTGTCCAACATTCCCCCCCCCCCCTTAATCCGAAGGGTTATGCATGAGTCCAAGAAGAAAGCTGTAATACAAAATGTGCAAAAATGCATGGCAACACTAAGCTGAATGTGCTCTCTGAAATGTTGGTATAAAGGGCGGTGGTTTAAGGATGACCACCAACACTAGAACGCTTAGTGCAGTTCCTGGAACTCTTCCAAAACTGGCAAGAAGATGAATTCTTTTGCTAGAGGAAGTTCTCCTATTGTTTTGAAGAAGGAAACCTTCAACCATGAAAGGGAGGTCTCACCCTGCATAAAAGGGAGAACTTCAACCTGAAAAGGGAATTCTCAACCTGTGATGGTTTAAGGATGACCAACAACTCTGAAATGCTTAATGCAATTCCTGGAACTCTTCCAAATCTAGCAGGAAGATGAAGTTTTCTACTAGAGGAAGTGTTGTCAATTTTGTTCCTGAAATTCTTCCGAAACTGGCAAGAAGCTGAAGTCTTCTGCTAGAGGAAGTGTCCCAGATTACCAATTGAAGGCATGCTTATGGGCATCTTTGTTTCTAGCTACAACTCTGAAACTGATGTGGCAGGTTGTGGCTCAGACTCACTTGATGTGGCTTTGAAGCTTGTAGATGACCATCATTTCCCCCCCTTTCAGATACAAGGTGAGATGATGGAGAAACCTCAACTGCAAGACTGTTCAATACTCTAGAACAAGTTCTTACATGTGATTGGAATATCTTCTTGGTTGTTGATGCCCATTGCCAAGAAGTGATCCATCCAAGATGAATCTTTATTCTTGCAGGATGTTTGTTTCTGAAGCATATATGTGAAGAATGGGTGGTTTTATGATAGTGCTTACATGTATGAAGATCAAAACAGTGATCTTTCAAATAGCTAACTCGGTCACAGTGTTGGCATTTGACAATCTATTGTTGTTGTTGTTGTTGTGGAAGAGAACCAGAATCTGGAACAACTATAGGTGAACTGTCATGAAGGAATCCAACACTCTGAAACTGAATGGGCTTTGAGTAGTCTGGAATATGAAAGGACAAGTCCTTGTCATATCCAAGACCAAATCTGTGCTTGTTGTGGACAAGCTGTTCCCAAGGTCTGATGAAGGGCTTAGGAAGTGTAGGCTGAGTTTCTGCATCTGCATATACAACTGCTGCTTTATTGGGCACTGGATCTGAATGAACTTCAACAATATTGTCTTACTGTTTATGGGAGTCTGTTTCATTGTTATGAATAGAAATAGGTTTAGAATGACTCCTCTGTTTTAATTCTTCTTGCTATAGCTGAGATTCGACCTCAAAAAAATCAATTACTCTTGTGCATTTTGTAAACAGACCTGAATGTCTGTGAGAGAAACTTTGCTGACTTTTAATGTATCATGATTAGTAGACAATATCAGAGTTTTGAGGAACTCTAATACTTCATTGATTCTGGCCATTTTTTCTTTAATGTCAGAATTACACCTTAAAAACTGATCACAACTACTACTCAATGCAGAAAAGTAATAACCACTCACAGTACATAGCAATATACTTTATAAATGTCAGCAAATGATCAATGTGCAACCAACAAGCACCAATTACAATCCATTATATAAAAAATAAGAGTTTACTCATGACCAACATTATGTTTTGACAATAAAACCGACAAAAATTTTCTCCATAAGAGATTACAATCAGCCCACCAAACTCTTTACGCAATAGTCGAATCAAGGAATCAATGCACTATAATGAGTTTTAAATACAATGCCACACTGGGGCAGTAACAACTACAAACTTGCTTGGATCCTTCAAATACTCCTTCACTTTCAAAGTAGAAATGATGGCTATCAAAACTTCAACAATTATAGCACCATGTCATGGACAGGTTTTGAATGCTCATATATTAATATTCTCTGATCTTGCCACTTTCTCCAAAGAAAACAATAGTCCACTGTAAGAAACCCCACCAGAATAACTAAGAGAAAACCACAAACAGTCCTGAGTTTGTATGGATTGGTCCACTGTAGTATTTTAACAAACAGTTTGTGTATCAACTGTTGTAGGTGCATTCCTTGTTGTTGGCTCATGTAAATACATAATATGCCTGGACAAATACTTGTGGAAGAAGTTCAAAATATTAATTTAATATCAACTTTAGACCAAGAAAGCATAAATAATACTAATAACAAGTGTAGCAACCACAAACTTCTGATACCAGTCAGTTGGCAGGAACTTCAGACTCACTATCATTTTCAAAACCATTTTCCACTCTGGTAAAGCACAGTCAGCAAGCATGGAAGACTGTGTTCGTGCTATTGTTGATGGAGGCACAAGTTTTGAGACGCCTATATGAGACCGTGTATGTGTTCAATTATAGTTCTTCTGCCCGGATGCACGTTTTAGGGTGTCTCTGTGGATTCTTTTTCTACTTGGCAGAATCCTTATCAATGTGCAGTTTACGTGTCCCAGAGGTGTCCTCTTATATTATCACCCAAGTAGTTCTTTCTGTATTAAGAGAAAGAGCTCGTATAGCTGACATAGATTTGAAATTTTTAGAGTATGGAAATTCTCTTTTGAAATTGGGATGGTGGCAATGGACTGGTGCATTTGTGTTCATGTGGGGATGGATTCATCAACTCCAGTGCCATAAGATACTGGGATCTTTACGACCTACAAATCAAGAAGAGATAAATGAATATGCTATTCCATATATCCAAGAGACTTCATTCTTTTTCTACAGCAAGGCCAAGAGATCTTGTAGTCTCCAAACCAATAATCACTGCCCAAAACTCATCTCATCTTGTCGACGTAGTGATTGATAACTTAGTGAAGAAATATTCATGCAAACAAACAGATGACTGCAACTTCCTTTAAAATTGCACCAGCTTCACCTAAAACCTCGATTTCGACTCCATCCTTAATATGACAATGACTTCGCTCTTTCCAAAAAACAGTGGTTACCCTCTATTGAGCAACGATTAACAACAATTTATTATGGAAAAAACACTCTAAACAATAGGAGGAAAACAACTGTTCTCAACAGTTAGTGGATGACCAAAAAATAAACAACGATAGCGAGAGATAAACTCTTAGTAGAGTAATGACTCTGTTACTCTTGATATGGGCAAAGGAGCTCAAGGGACAGCAACAACTCAAGGGATAGTAGCAGCTCAAGGGACAGTGTCAAATCCACTTTGAATTCGACTCCAAATATGCTTTTCCATTGCGTGAGCTCATTTTACCTTAAGCGGATTCCTTTTCTTAATTCGAAGTTTGACACTACTGCCTTGACCAAAACAACCTAGGGGATTCCCCTCGGTTGAATTTTTATCGCGCACAGTGTGAGCATAGAACGGATTTTTAGAATGGACTTCTTAGCTTAGTTTACCCAAAAAATAAACCTGGCATGAAAGGTGCTCTGTGAGTACGTTAAAATCCAGATAATGCACTTCATCCAAAACTACTGTAATGTCATTGTCATCTGTCAATGGAGGATAAGGTTGACAGCCCGGGACCAGTTACACATAAATGATGGGCCAGCACAGACTTGAACACATACTAGGAGATTATCAATGTATTTCAACTTCAACGCACATACCAGGAGATTATTTGATACATGGAGAAGAGATAATGTTATTAAACATGCAGGAAATAAATCACAGAGCTCTAGAAAAACATAACCTTCAATTATTCGCTGGAGATTCCTTATGCAATCCGCAACATTCATGGGCTTCAAAAATAAAGCTCAGCCATTTCATTGACATCCACCTTTAAGAACACCAGCATTCCTACCACAACTTTCAGTGTTTATTTAAAAACGCATATGACAGAGGGCGCAGTCTAGACAGAAGGTGCAGTCTTGACATAAAAACGCATATATGACACCACCACAGAAGGCGTTAGTCAACGAGGCAGAATATAGATAGTTCTGATAGGCTGGAAAATGGAGTTACAAAGGCAGGAATACTAAAAATAGGACCTGCTCATAAAGACCATAAGACAAATGGCTCAAATAAATTATGCAGGGCAGGAAGACGCCTTCTATGATACCATGTTAAACACACATGGGTAGCAAAGGAATATGAAAGATAAAACATGAGAATCAATTTTTATTAACAAGTGATGACATTTATAGTACATGTTGTGACCGTTGGGTTCCATATCCCAAGGTCTCTTGGACTCCTTTTGTCTATTCGGCTTCCACACTAACCCATTGAAGATTAGGTGTCCAACAAGAAAGAGTTGTATTAGAGATCTTGAATCAAACTACCATTTTGGATACAATTCTCAAATATGTTATGGTAATTATCATGAATAAAAAATTCTACACGAATAAATAATTTATAGCACAAAAGGATCTCCTTTGTCTAGACAAAAAAAATAGAACTTCCATTCAATAAAGAGAAGTGTTTACATATTCACGATTCTTTACAAATAGATTGCATACAAGAGTAAGTATGTTCCACTAGCATCTCTCTCATGACATAATCTATTGTAGTGTCAAATCATCAATCAAAAGAGAGCAAAGATGCATCATCAACAATAACAATAAATGAAATCATAAACAGGGGAAACCTACAAAAAGCCATTCAGTTCAATGCAAAAATGGAAATAAGAAAACCAAAGAGAGGGCAGGAAACTAGTTATAAAAAAATAAAAAAACCTGACATTGCTCCGACCACCAGAAAAGAGTTCAAAGAACATGAACCCAGGGCAGAGGGAGAAGCCGAAGTGGAAAGAGAATCTTCCTCCAAATTTTGTTCCCAATAGACATGCCTAAAGTAGATTTCTGAGATGAGAGGCAGGAAATTCCTAATCTGTAGCAATTTGTTGGAGAGATCAGGGACATCAGGAGATGAGATTTGTTTCACCTAGTTAATTGTAGATAAGGAGTTTCCAATGATTAATATTTTGTCAATGCCAAGCTAGGAAGCACATTGTAGGGCACCCCAAAGAGATAATAGCCCAACCCTATAGTTGTGTCATCTACCACCATACTAGGAGAAATGGAAGTGAACATCTGGGTCGAAATTAAGAACAACCCCACATCCATAGTCACCACTAGAGGAAGCCCCATCAAAGAAACATATTGGATAAATTCCCTCCACATTAGAATAAGAGATAGATCGACGAGGGATTTTTGGTTGCTAAGGGATGATCTATTGGAAGAATGCCACTATACCTATAGCACCTCTTTTGATGTCCAGAGCTTTCCCTTCAAAAATAAGGGCATTACAAGCCCTCCCGATGCTTCATATAACATAGAGAGTGACAATCTTGTAGGTCATCATTCTGTAGTTCCAAAGGAGTATGCAATCATGGATGGAGGGTACATTACTAATAGCACAGATTCCAAAGAGAATTTATACCTCCAGCCATATTTTAGATGCAAAATGATAGCGTAGGAATATGTGTGGGTCATTCTCTAAATCTAACCTACAAAGATGGCACCATTGAGGGTCAGAAAAGACTCTCTTCAGAAGATTGTGCTCATTCAAAACTCTATTATGGACGGTGAGCCAAGAGAAACATTTTATCTTCAAGGGAGCATCCCATTTCCAAATGAGAAAGGTGCATTCTGTGAATGGTAGGGGAAGTGAGGTCGAAGTGATGTCGTCGTAGGCCTCCTCGACAGGGATTTTTCATTTACCATTTTCCAGCCCCCCACACTAGCTTATTAAGACTCAGTGATAAGTGGATATCGACCATGCATAAGCTATTATAATAATCTTACCACTCAGCTGTCATGTCCTCCTATAAACCAATCTGCCATGCATGTGGCTAGTCCTAAGCAACACAGACATGTCTATATCTCTCCCATAGGCCAACAAGGGTGTTCATCGCCATATAGGAGAGAGAGTTGATTATCTGTATTGGAAGAGAGTGGCATACCGTTGAAGGCATCGAAACCAATGTGGATCCTTTGTCCATTTCCAACCACCCATTGAAAGTTGCTGCTTAGCCACAGAAGGAAAACTCTAATACTTTCCCAAGCCCAAATCTTGGAATGTCAGCAAGCTGAAGGTGCTCCCTCAACAATCCATTCCTCGAGTATGCATTGAAGAGAGTATATGTCTTTCATTATGCTCTATCAGAGCCCTTGCTCACAAAATAACTCCACAAATTTGCTTCCAAAAGGGCTAGGTTAAAGGATCGTGTGTCAATAATGCCCCATCCTCCACATACAATCGACTTGGAAATGGACTTTAACCCAATTAGATGGATCTTCTTTACTGCACCAAAAACCATACCAAACAAACTTAGCCACCATTAAGTCTAGCCTCCAAATTAAAGATTGGGGAAGATGGAAGAGATGCATCCAATAGATTGAGATGCTAGTCAAGACAACCTTTATCATAATGAATTTGCCACCCAATGTCAACCATCTTTGGTCCCAACAAGATAGTTTGTTTTTTTGTTTTGTTTTGTTTTTTTGTTCTTTTAGTTTATAAAGAAGCCATTCCCAATCATTCAATAAGTACTTGCTCGACTTTAGAAAACATCCCATGTATCTAACACCATCTATCACAGAGCATATTTTTATTCCAAACATGGATGCTATTTCAAGTAGTTATGGGTCATCCACCGCCACATCTATCAGTTCAGTTTTTTCTGAAGGGTGAAACACTTCAGACCCTTCTTACTGAAGAACCATTGCATAGTCTTTATGCCATGCCCAGTAGTTTGGTCACTTCTTGTACAACAAGAACTGGGTGAAAGACGTGCAAATTGGATGATAGGCTTGTAAGAATATGATCTTGGCATCAAGCCATTTTACACTCTCAAGGGTCATGGTCTCTATAGACGTACAACTAAAGCACTCCATGCACAGGAGAAAGAAGAAGAGATCATTGGTTGGGAGCAAGAAATCGATATGTATGATGAAGAGCGAGCACTGCCCACTTCATGCAGATTCTCTAGGTATGAAGATGTTCGCCAGTACCTTGAGCATGGAACCATACCCTCTCACTTCTCCATGAGACAGAAGAGGGCACTTCTCCTCAAAGAATTACCTTATCAGTTGGTGCATGAAGTGCTTTCCAGAAACCACAATAATGAAATTTTTGCTCATGTTCCTCGAGGCACATGATTCAAAGAAGGTCTTACATGATCTGCATGATGGACCAACCGGGGACCACTTAGGGGAAATACCAGTGCACACAAGTCATGCGAGCCAGTTTCTACTGGCCCACATTATTCAAGGATGCACATTCTTATGCTCGCAAATGCTTGGTTTGTCGGTGATGCACCAACAGAACACGAAGGTCAGCAACCCCACTGCAGCTTGTTGTAGTGACTGAACCATTTCAATAGTGGGGCCTTGAAATCATTGGGGAAATATTCCCACATTCGTTGAAACAACACCGCTACATCTTGACAGCTACATATTACTTCACGCAATGGACATAAGCAGTTCCTCTTAAGCAAGTGAATGACCAAGAAGTGATAAGCTTTCTTCACCAAAACATCATCTCATGATTTGGAGTTCCAATATCACTTGTTTTTTATAATGCAACATACTTTCCATCTTTAAATATTTATTATTTTGCATTGCAATATGGTATTGTGCTTAAAAACTCATCTAACTACTACCCATAGGGAAATGGTCTCATTGAATCTATAAATAAGAATCTTATCTGCATTATCAAGAAGACCATTTACTCTTAATGGCGTAACTAGCAGTTTGCTTTGGCGAATGCTTTATGGACTGACCATGTAGCACCAAAACTCTCTCTGAACACTTCGTCATACTTCCTGGTTAATGGGAAATAATCCATTCCTTCTGCCAAACATCTACTTTCCTACTCTCGAATTGTCCTACGAATCCCAAGGCAAGCCCTGTCTGCTAGTTCAACGTAGGATGGATAAACTTCACAAGTTGCAGGAACAAAGGATGAAAGCAAAATAAAAATTCACACTCCACCATAATCGTATCAAGATATGGTTCGACAAGAAGTCTATAGGTAATTCTAACTTTGATGTGGGTCACTTAGTCTTGAAATTGGAAAAACCCCATGAAGACAAAGGAAAACATTCAAAGTTCTAGTCGCTATGGATTGGTCCATACAATGTCCAGGAAAAGCTTGGCCCATACACTTACCATCTGCAATCACTTAACGGGAGGATTGACAACCTTCCTGACAATGGCCAAGATTTAAATCACTACTTTCAGTAAGCCAAGGCCATACCCCACACCATGTACATAGTTTTCTTACTGCTTGTTGTCTTTTCACTTTTCTTTTGATATTTTTGCCTCGTTTTGTTTTGTCTGCTTAATATCATGCTAATTTGGTTCTGTCAATGAGTGTTGCCCTCTACTAAGTTTTGGCTTTTGAATGAGTATTTGGTTGAGATCCAAAGAGTCTTATGACATTGCAGTACTTGGCGAGTCCCATGTCTATCTTCTCTATGCTTGGTTATAAGCTTCGGTCGATGAAGTCTTGACGAAAATTACAAGTCATCTGTAAGGGAAGCTCTAGGCCAACCATGAACCTATGTCCACACTGGGAAACCCCATACCTATACTCAGTCTTTTGCTCTATATGTTCAAGCTTCTCCAACTAGTAGAAACAAAGAAGGGGAAATCTATATGAGCAAACCTAAATCAGAGGTATTACATGCTTTTCCAAATGTGTTGCACTTCAAGATTTTTAGATCATCCTTTTACTTTCATGTCTCCAAATAATCAAGGAAGAAGCTAGAGAAGATAACAGGACTGGGGGTATTTTTAGGTTACATAGAAACTCTCCATAGCTACCATGTGTACTTTCCATCCCTCATAATGAAAATTGTGGGAAGGAAGTAAAATTTGATGAAGATAAAGCCATGTGATGGTCTCTTGAGAGAGAGCTTTAGATCCGACTGGAAGAGGAGTTTATAGCTCCAAAGGAGGAACCTCAAGAAGTTTTGGAGTAGCCATAAGTTGAGGACCAGAGAGTGGAGATAGCCACTCAATCAGAACCCTCAAGAGAAGATAGGAAAAGGAATAGGGAATCTAAAAGACTTGTGCAGGATGTGAAGGAGAATGTGGGTTCTCCTCCAAATCATCGTAGGCAGAGAATGTGGCTAGAATGGAGGCATGGAAAATTACAAGTCCAAAATTCTTTCCAAGGGGTAGTCTCAAGTTAAGGGGATTGAATATGAGGAGACCTTTGATTTGTAGCACGATGCTCATCCATCATATAAATTGTTTATCTGGATGCACATATGGGGTGGAAGATACACCAGATTGGCGTGAAATAAACATTCTTCAATGGAGTTATTGAGGAGGAGGCATATATCGAGCAACTAGAACGCTTCAAGACTTTTAATAAAGATTCTCATGTGTGCATACTTAAGCTATCATCATAGAGTCTCTAACAAGAACCATGTGCTTGGTACACTAGGATTGATAGCTATCTAACTACTTTGGGCTTCACTAAAAGTGCAGCCCACGCCATAACCAATCATATCTTGGTATAAGGTAATTTTATTATTATTTCCTTATGTGTTGATGAATTTATTTTAACTAGCGATGGGAAACTGATCATATATTGCGAGGAGGACCTTGCAAGTGTGTTTGAAATGAAGGACATGGGTCTAGTGAACTAATTTCTCAGATTGGAAGTATGGCAAGGTGATTGGGAATTATTTGATACTACAGAGGTTCCACATGGACAAATGCAAACCCATGGAGACACCTCTAGAAACCAACTCGAGGAAAGAGGATGCCACTTTAGGTGAGGAAGTGGATGCTACTATTTACTGGCAGTTGGTGGGTTCACTAATGTATCTTGTGAACATATGTCCAGGTATGTGTTATGCAGTCAACTAGATGAGCCAAGTTATGGCTAGGCCAACCAAATTATTTTGGAGGGAAGCTAAGCATGTTCTATGGTACATTAGAGGAACTAACCAGTTCGAACTATGGTACAAAGAGAAAGAGGGAGTGAATTTATGTGGCTTCACAGATGCAAATTTTCTGGGTAGCCCATTAGACCGAAATAATACATGAGGTGAAATTTTCAATGTTGGGTCCACAACGGTTTCTTGGTACAATGAGAAGCAAATATCCATGGCACTCAACTTATCATAATTAGAATACATGGCTGCTAGTCAAGTAACATGTGAGGCGATCTAGATGAGAAAGAGCAACGTATGGATTATTGGTTAGTTGATGGATCAAAATGTGATGTACTAGGCATAATGAAAGTTATATCAGCTCTATGAAAATCATTTGTTTCATGATCAATCCAAGCATATATGATAAAGTATATACTATATATACACATATATATATATATATCGCCATTTATGGCAATGTACAGAGGCAGGTAATGTTGTTGCAATACATTTCGATAGAGGAAAAAGATGCTAACATTTTGACAAAGGCCCTGTCAAGAAGGAATTTTGAGTTACATAAGTGTACGATAGGGCTGGTTGATAATCCCTTTCTTGCTGAGAGGGAGTGTTGAAAATTATAGCAAGAAACTTTCAATATGATTTTTCCTTTATTAAATTGAGAAAATTCAAATTTCCACATGAACATGCAATTTGGATGATGTTAACTTGTATGACATGGTTTATGTCACCTAGTTTACTTAGTCAAATCAAGTTGGAAGGGGTAGATTTCAGTTTTGCATGTGTGATTACTAATTTGTAGAAATCAAGGTCAATTATTTCAAGTTGTTTTTAGTGAAACTAGTTCCAACTGTTGGAGGAACTAATGGAGGGTCAGTTGTACAGTGGGACTTGAGTCAAACTCAATGATCAATCCGTTAACTAATCAATCAACCCAAAATATCTAGTGCATGCAGAGAATTTGAGTTCCCTAGTTGAGGTGGAGATTCCAAGGTAGTGTAATATCAGTTGTAGACTAGTCATGAGTGTACAAGTGTTGCATGTAGTTAAATGATGAACTTAAGGAATTGTCCGATTCAATTACGGGAATTTCCTAAATAATAAGGGCTATCTCCTCAAGGGAAATTCCCAAGGAAATAGGGGTACAAAAAGAGGCATAATTTGAGTATGTTTGGGTGAGAGCTTCTTAGTGAGTAGAGAGATATATTATTCACTTGCAGGGTGTGCTAAGTTGAGAAAATAAATTTTAATACATCTCTATTTATTTGATTAATGCAAGAAGATGTTGGAGTTTTCAGCATATTACTTTACCCAGGAAAAAATGCTTGTTGCATGTGTGTTATTTCTTCTTGAATGTCTCCGGTTTTTGTTCTAAATTGTGAATTAATGCCTAAAGAGTATTAGTGTAGGTTTTTTCTGGTGATTTTGATTAAAAATTCATGAGTAATTATAAATCTAAAACCTAGTTTCTACACATAATAAAAATAGAGGTTTCAAGAGATATTTTGGGAAGCATTCATTAGGTCAAGAGAAGCTATATAGGAAGGAATATGAAGATGTTGTAGTCTCAACAAATGAATTTAAACATTTGAATGTGGAGATGGTTGTGGAACTAGAATGGAGATAAATGGGATGTATAGGCAACAATAATATTTTAGTTCATGAAAAAAGCAATATAGAAATTAGGGTTTTCCACTTTTTATGAACATTGACATTTTTTTTAATTGTATATTGGTTATAAAAACACAAAATTATTTGCAAAACCAAAAAGAGCTCTATTTGTATTATAGATTAGTTTTAGTATATATGAATGTAATCATTACATTGGTAAAAAACTTTGTTAGAAATATGAGAATTACATTTCCATTTTATGTTTGTGCTATTATATTTATATTTTATTGTTTCTCAAAATGTAATTAATAAATTAATGATTTTACATTTATTGATATCAAAAGTAATTTTGAAATATATTAATTTCTTTAGATTAAATATTGATTCAAACTCAACATATAAATTCAAAAAATAATATTAAATTAGATAAAACAAAATTAATTAACCATTTTATGTATTTATAAATTAAAAAGGAAATAATTATAATATTTATAAAATCATATCCATAAACCGATTATGAAAGGAAAATATAAGAATGTCACTCTTGTGGAACTGTGGTAAAGCACGAATAAATAAATTATGAAAATCCTTTGTTCAGTATATGCATTTTCATAACTAAGTAATTAGTAATAAAGATACCCTAATAACTCTAACTCTACCACATGAAATAATATATCGAAGTGTTAGTGTTTAAAATTAACTATTTAGTGATACTTGATAGCAAAGATTCAGATTTTAATATGTATTCAATTTCGTATTGTTTTATTCTTAATGCAGTAGGCATGGTATTATACATTAGATTTTTGTTTTCACTCAATATTACTTTTTTTTTTACCAAAACAATTTTAGGGCTTCTCATTAATTTAACGTTGAAGATTTAATTTTATCAATTTTAATTAATATTTAAAATTATTTATTTATCTAGCCCCCAACTTCTTCAGATTTTCATCTTACTCAAGATTTCCCTATGTCTCCCATCATCATAATTAGTTGCCTTATCAACACCAACTACACTAACACCGAAAAGAACAACTCCACTGCCACTAGAAGCAACAAATTGATATTTTGTGGGGCTTATTGAATGTATACATAATATACAACATGCATAAATAAATATCGTTACATAATGGAAAACTATATGCAAAAAGTGGTAAACTATGTCATCCTCTTGACGACCATTTTTTATCTAAGTGAAAATGCCTTTTCTTTAGACCGACAATAGCTTGTATCCCCTTAAATTCAGGTTTAAAAAATGGAAATTTGGGAAGTCTTAAAAATTGTATAGAATCAAATCACTACTAAGTCGAGTGGAGCTCAAAATATCTAGTTGTTCATCTATATAGAACCCATAGTTGGAAGCTATTGTGAAAACTGCTAGATACACAACTGGGCTACATGGTCCATCATAAACAAAATTTTACATTTCTATTTCCTCACTCTGTAACAATAATACACCACAGAACTATTAATGTTGACAACAATTCTCTTATATATATCATATAAATTCCAAAATAAACTAAAGTCATGCAATTGACCATCGCATCTCGGCATAGCCAAAAGTCCAGATTATAAGTTGGACACCATTATTTCATATAAGAATGAAAAATCGTTAAAGATTCACAAATAAAATGAAAATGCTAAGTCCTTATAATAATACTAGTCTATTCTCCTTATTGTTATTATTAGTGTAGGCCTCTATTTTTATTGTTGTGCCCATGTACCCCCATGTTGTTATTCTTGTGCACCATAGAAACCCACTATTGTTATTATTGTTACCTTACATTATTATTGTTATGTAGGCTCTAATTATAGTGTAACTCCTTAGACTCCTATATACACCAAGGAGGTCTTATCATTTGTATTATCCAAGAATTGTTCGTTTATGTAATGTAAAGGAGGTTTCCCACTCAAAGAAGGAAAATTTTGAGTTGATAAATATCTTTGCTTCTGTTATGTGAGTCGTCTGCATAATATTTGGTATCAAATCTTTGGATTCTAGGGTTTTTCTTCTTCAAATAAGTCATCATGAAAACACTATAATTTATTTTCTACAAGGGTTCAGAAATGTGAATTTCAACCACATGGAACGAAAATATTGGTGAACTTCATGTAAAAAAATTTGATCTTGGTTTGCTATATTTTTGGAGATATTATCCGAGGAAGTTAGGGTTTTTGTAGGCTCCATACTTCCATCTCAAACAATTGACCTAGGGAAAATCATCATAACATTATCTCTAATCAACATATTTGATTTTCGTAAAATGTGACTGAAATTGCACTAATTTTAGTTTTTTGTATATCATTTTCATGGCCTAAAGTTAAAGCAATGGCACGTGGCACTCCGTACAAGCTAGCTCTACTAAGCATGTCTATAATTAAGTCATCATGGGAGATTGGGCATAAATCTTTCTTGAAGGGTCCAATCTCGGTCTGACTTATGGAGTTGGAAAGTAGACCTAAAGGTCTTGTTTCAATATCAGCCTCCTAAAATTCAAGAAATTTTTCTATATTTCTTAGAATTTTGCATAAATTTTGTTTGAAAAATAAGTTTTAAGTGATTCAAAGAGGAGATTAAATCATATATATCATTGTTTCATTCCAATATGCCTCAAAAGGAAATGGATACACATAGTAAGTAACCAGAAAGATATTCTATGATGCATTAAGAAGAGGAAGAAATGCACGATGATATATCAAATTTACGAGACTAAGTGCAACAAATTTCACTCTCGCAAAAAGTAACAAAAAACAAATTGTAATCCATAACGAATGTTAAGATAGATGGTATATAGAGGGACATGGGAGTTTCGAATGAGGCTTTAAACGAAAAAGTGGATGCAATTATGAATGTTAATATAGAGGGGTTGAAGGAAGGTTTGGAAACGTTTCTAGAAGAAAGAATTCTCAATGGTGATAAGGTAATCCATGAAAAGCATAATGAGGAAAAAAGGAATATGAATTACGATTTTAGAGACTACAATGTTGGGTTTAATAACCACCACATTCCAAAGAAAAATACGAGGAATTTTTCCGACAAGGATCCGGTAACATGGATACTACAAATGGAGCAATATTTTGATATCCATGATGTGAAACACACACAAAAGTTACACATTGCATCTTTATATTTAGAAAAAATTCAATTTGTATGGTATCGATGATTTTGTTCTCATAAACCACTTGTCACTTGGTGATTTTTTACGGAAGAAATGATAACACATTATGAGGATACGAAGAGAAAACCCTTCTTTAGCCAATTGTTAAATCTAAAACAAAAAGGATTCAATGGCGGAGCATATTGAGGACTTCCAAAATTGAATATCAAGGTAACTGATATCCAAAAGGAGCATCATATTGATGTCTTGATAGGGACTTTAAAGGATAACATCCAATGTGAGCTTCACCTTTTGGAACATGATACATTGGAGAAGGCATTCGAGGTGGAAAGAAAAGTTGAAAGAAAAATTATGGAAATAAGGAAGTCTACCACTCGTAACTTTAAATATGGAAGTGTTGTTTCTCCAAGTTTGACAACAAAATAATTGGAGAAAAAAGGAGCAAAATGGATTTGTTACAGTTGTGATAGAAAATACACTAAAGGTCATAAGTGTGTTGAGAATAAATTATTATACATATATTGTGAAGAGGGGGAATAAAAGGAACAAGAAACATCAAATGAGGAGGGTATGCACCGAGAACGAACCCCGAAGAAAGAAGAAATGAATCCTACCATATCTTGTAATGCATTGGCAGGAATTACCACTCATCAAGCTCTTAAGATATAAGGATATATTATGAAGGAAAAAGTAATTATATTGATTGATTTGGATTTTAACCATAATTATATTCATTCTAAGATAACCAAGGAATTTAATTTATTCCTATATCCAACATGAGAGTGTCAAGTGATGTTTTCAAATGGAGGAACTATAAATTTCTCTGGAAAGTGTCATAATATAAAGCTCACCATGGGAGAATATGTATTGAATATTCTAATGAATTTCATTCCAATGGGTGGTAATGATGTTGTAATAGCAGTCCAATGGTTAGAATCTTTGGGGATAATAGCTTTTAATTCTCAAGAACGTTTCTTGAATTTTTTTGGGAAGGAAAGCAAGTTAAATTAAGGGGTACCGCAGGGAAACAAGGAAATATAATCAACTCCAATAGCATGATGATTCTTATGAAGAAAGAAAGACATGACGTAATTGCATAGTTATGCTCACTAGAGGTAAATTTCATGGGTGGGTAAATACCATGGATGGATGTCACTTACAATACCATGGGTAAATTCCATAAGTGTATAAATACCATGGGAGGATGAATACCAAGGCTCGATGCCACTTACAATACCATGGGTAGATTCCATGGGTGAATGAATAATATGGGTGGATGAATACCATGGGTGTATGCCATTTTTCATTTGGATCATTCTCCCATCCCTAAGAAGCAATGGTACCCATTACATGAAGTTCCCTCCTAAGAAGACTTTATTGAATATGAAGAGCCACTGAAGAGAAGGCTTTTGTGTAGTTAACCCATAATCATAATGAATGAAGATCTGAGGATAGAGGTACCCTGTAATGCTTATGACCAACTATGATACTGACAATCTTTGTCATAGCAAATGGACTTCGATGAAGTGTTGGTTTGTGGATGACTCATAACCATGATAAACAAAAATATTAGGATAGAGATACCTTGTAATGCGTGTTACCAACTGTGATACTAACAATGTGCCGCCTAGCAAATGGACTTTGATGAAGTGTGGGTTTGTGGATGACCCATAACCATGAAGAACGAAGATATGATGATAGAGATACCCTGTAATGCTTGTGACCAACTATGATAATAATAGTGTGTGGCCTAGAAAATGGAATTTAATGATAAGGATTTTATGCGGTTGACCCATAACCATGACGCCAACTGTTAATCAAGTAGCAAGTGCCTACATAGCTTGGGGTGGGAGGGAACTTGTCCAAAGAACCTGATCCAGATGCTTTTATCTTGAAACTGTAGAATGTGAACTAGGTTCCTACTAAAGTGGGGTGGGAGGCCACTTCTCGAATGGGAACCTGCTCTGAATACTACTCCAAATTAAAAATGGGCATAAATCGGTCATAATTAACCTATCATTATTTGCCTTCCAAATTCTAATTTCTTACTTCAAACTTCTAAAGGCATATGCTATGTTAAGGGAGTACTCATCTCTTTATTTCTCATATGATCTATAATGAGTTTTACATGAACTGTAGTCCACCATTATGCTAGTCATCTATGATCTTATTCTTCCTACAAACATATCATGTCAAATAAACCAAATATAAACATGATAAAACATAACTTAGTGAAGTTCAGTGGAGGCTATCTAGTTTGCGCAATCAATCCGAATTAGCACAACATATGTATATATAATTAAATCAACATATCAGTCATTGCAAAATCAACATCGTGATGACACAAGACCACAATAGTGACCATCAAAAACTCATGCATAACAACACACATAAGTAACTGACATGTACGCACAACAATCATACATATCCCATCCAGTCTAAGTGCCTGAACCTAGGAACTCTAACATCACTTTGTAACACCCCACCCCACATTTACACATTTTTTCTTCCTCACTAATGTAAAAATGAGATGAGAATTATGATGCATGACCCAATTTCCAAGCTTCACTTACAAAAAATGGGTGTCCACATGTCTGAGACTTATCGCAAACACCTAGTGACACATAATGACCTTGTTATCAACCTACCTTGACCCAACACTATTAATTTCAGTTTAGTTTCCTTAAATTTAACATAACTTTCTATTTTTAGAATTTTTTTGGGTCCTAAACTTGTAATGTCATTTTGAGGGCCCAAACAACATTTTCAGGGAAAATAGAGAGAATCAAAAAGTTCAAAAATTGTGTTTATAAGATTTATTTTTCCTTCCTCGTAAAGATATTCAAAATGAGGTTTTATGATAGTTAAACGAAGATCAAATTCCAAGGTTATTACCGAGGGAATTTGGAGGTCGAAATTACTCATTTATACAAACAATGCGTACATAGTACCTATAGGTCATAAATACATATATGTTCACTCATACAATAAGCTCACTAGAGAATCATCAATAAGGCTCTTTGCCCTTCTATCTAGACGTAACAACATTAGTTATCCCATGTATTTATCAACCATTAAATAACCTATCAAAACATGAAAAGAGATATAGAAAGTATACATCATCTAACCAACATATAACCACCAAATAACCATTGTATAACCCATGAAAAATTATCCATAATATAACTCTCATAATCAACGCATATGATTGTAGATCACAATAAGGAAATAACTCTTATTGACATATGAAAATGCCAATCTAGCCAGGGAATTCCACCTACCACCTGACCGTAGATTGAGCCGAACCAAATCATTCTTTCAGCCCATGACTCCCATTCCATTTTCCAAGCATGAATGTGGGATATCATGGAATAAGATAGGATAGATCCAAAGAGGGCTTACAAAGGAAAACCACCTCAACCCTCAACCACATTGATTCCACCTCTATGGTTGGATATCACTAATCATATCCAAATCAATCTCTACCGAAGTTGTCTAGGGCTCTAGGAACTAGTAGCTAAACATGCATGCTTGCAAGGTTCCAAATAATTTTTCCAACCTGATTCCAAGGACTAGTAACTCAACCCATGAGGATTAGTAGGTAAACTCACCTAGGCTCCAATACTAGTAACTCAATCCAAGTTGTTCCAGGGCTTCTGGAGAATTTGTTCCAACTCAAAACCATAAGGAACGTGCACACGAATTCAAAAAAAAAGTGGAAGAGAACACAACACCATGGATATATAGGAAGGGGAAAGGTATGCATGAAGAACTATAAATCCAGGAAATCCTTTATGCCAATGAAAACACATAACCAAATAATCACATGCTTACATCATGCATCCAAAATTAAACAAGGAGATCATACATGCAGCCTGTTACCTTCAAATAAATCTAGTTGTAGCTATTGATCCCACTGTGTCCTTATTCTTCCTTGATTTCCTTTTCCTTATTTCTCTAATCCAAGTGAGAATTAGAGTGCTCCAAGGACTCCCCAAGAATGATCTAAGTGTGAAATAGTATGAGAGAATGGAAGAGAGCTCAACCAAAATTGTCAAGCATCTAGCAACTGTTTCTCTAAATTATTTTTATCATTGATGCCTCATATTTATTCATTTTCCTTCAATTTCCTTCTCTTGTGACTCTTCACCTCCCTTTTCTCTTATTTTTATCATAAATAAATGCTAATTAATGGCACTTTTCCCTTGGTTATGCCTTTACCAATTTCCATAGACATTAATTAATCAAAATCGATACTCATCGTTGTGTTTTTCTCAACATTCAACTGGGAATATGTGTCCCATCACGTTGATCTTATTATATTTACATGGAAAATCAAAGAGGGGTTGTTACAAATATCAAGTTAGCCTAAAAGAGATCAAGACGAACTTATCAAGGGAAATTCGACCACCCTGGAAGCCTATATATAAGAGGCAGTCGACCTTAGTTGAGAGGGAGATACAAGTAAGTTTGATCTCATGGAGAAGGACAAGAATAAGAAGTGAAGAAAAGGAAAAAGACTAGAAGACTACAAAATCAAATTTTTGTGCCTCCCTCGCTCACACGTGTGAAACAAAAATGGGGTTTTTGAAGCTACTAAGACTAATGTTGTTGGAAGCCAAAGATGTTGTGAAGTAGCATGTGAAGTTGTATCATGGTAAAAAATGCGAAACTGCATATAGGTTGAAGCTATGAAATTGCATATAGGTTGAATTTTTAAGTTGCATCTAGATTGATGTTGTGAAGTTCCATCAAGGTTGAAGTTGTGAAGCTACTGGGTCAAAGTTGCAAAATTTTTTCCTAAGGGTCAAAGTCGATGAAGAAGTTGCTAGAATTTGTATAAGGAAAGATCATTAAGAAGGAAGTCTTGGAAATGTTTTTTTCAAGGGTATAAGTGTCTTGGAATTTTCCATTTAAAGATTCTATCAGAAGAGAAGAATTACTTGTGGGTTTTCCTCTCTAGGAGAGGTTTTGATCGAGGCTAACAACCTATATCATGTTTCCTCTTGTTCTATTGATTGTCATAGTTTGGTATTTGTTTGATGATAAGAACAAAATAATAAAAAATAAGAAGCTAGTAATAAATCAAACTAAAAGAAAATCAGAATCAATTATCAAATTCAAGGTAAATCATCCTAATATAGCTACCCTTGATTTCTCAACGTGGCTTTAGAGCTAAGGGGAAAAGAAAGAAGAGGAAACTTGAAGATCACTCAATTAAATAAGGATAAATAAGGGACAAATAAAAGAAGAAGATCATCAATGGAATTAAGTCATCAAGAAGCATAAAAAAGGACTAGTCATCACATCATCTTGAAGGAAGAACCTTTGGAAGAAGAAGGAGAATACATCAAAATACTCTACCACCACCTCAAGGAAATAAGGAATTAACACATTTGAAGCATATTAAGGTATATACATTCTACATCCAAAGGAAGCAAGAATAATACATCAACATCAAAGGAATCAACATCATCTCACTCGCATTGAAGAAATAATCTCATTTATAGCATATTTGAAGAAGGGAATCTCTCTTATCTTTAGAAGAATTGCCTTTTTAACAAAGAATATCATCAAGGAAGTAATCATCATCAAGGATACATATTCAACAATCAACAAAACAATTGTAGTGGAAGTCAATATCATCAAGAAAGGCATATAGAAGAAGACTTCACCAACAAGAAAAAATATTCACTCATCAATTAAGTACATCATATTTATGTATGAATCAACTAACCAAATGAATTCACTCTACAAGGACAGAAACGATTTTGTTGGGACATCAAACCACCTTGCATGGAAGAAGAGGATGGATTTGATCCTCAAATAGAATGAATATGTTGAATACGTCAAGGGTTCAATCTACAAAATTCCAAAAGATTAATATCAAGCACTATTGAAATATATGAAAGGAGAATTAAGGTCTCAAAGAATCCTCATAGAATCAATCAAGGATTCTCTCATTCGATATGTAGCAAATTTTAATATATCAAAAGAGAACTACGATAAGTTAATATAATTGTTCTTCGTAAGTCCCGCTAGAGAAATAATATCTTTAAGAATCGAAGTATACGAGATGAAGGTATGAAAAGAAGAGGAATTAGCCCCATGTCTCATGGGGGTATCTCAGATAATATATAAACTACAAGAGTTAGGAGAATTAATGTATGATGGAGAGATGACCACTATTGTACTCAATGTTGTACCAGATGAATGGGGCAACTTTGTATCAAGTATTTTTGGAAAGAAGTAAGTTATTCCATTTAGTGAATTATTATCATTATGCAAGAATAAATAAAGCAGGTTATAAGAAAAGAGTGATGTCAGATCAAGTGAAAAAACTCAAGCATATGCAGTTAGGGCTAGGAAGAGAAGGAAGTTTGGAAAGTTTGATCTTTAGAAAAAGAAGAAAATGTATCCAAGATTCAATGCTATGAATGTAGTGAATACGGTCACTTGAAGAGGAATTGTCCTAAACACAAGAAGGATACTAATAAAACAAAGGAAATAAATGAAGGCCATATGACCAAAGAAGTAGAAGAAATATAAAGAAAGAAGATAAATAAAGTGGAATTGAAGGATCTTTACTCTGACTATAAAAATCATGGAAACTATGATAAAGATGAATTGGGATAGGATCACCTTAGAAGCATGGAAGCTTACATGGTCAAAGTAGTCAACTTTCATGGTAGAAGGGAAGTAGTTCATGTAATTATCATTTCAATTATAGTAGGATAACATAAGTAGAAACTTGAAGTAAGTCATCTACCAAGATAGAATGGAATAATGAGTTTATGACACATCATCAAAATTGGAAAGAATAATTTGTAGGATGAGGATCATCAAGCTATTCCATTGAATATTTTTAAAAGTTTCACTTCTACTTTAAAGAATCAAGTAATTTATGGATAGTTTACATTCCACCTAGTGTGGGATCCATAGTTTACAAGGATGAAGATATGGTGATAGAGAATTGTAGCATGATATATATTTTCAACCTCAAGAAAGGAAAGGAAGTTGACAAAGAAAGCCTAAATGATCACATGAAGGAACAATCATACATATATTTGTTAACTTTGATGGATAGATAAAGTCATATCATCCCTTGGTTGTAGATAGGGTGGATAGAAGGATCTATCTCATGAGAATGTTCGAATGAGAAGGAACTCTTGCTCTAAATGATACATGAAGGGACAAGTACAATATCCCTTGAACTCATTTATATGATGACATGATGGGATCAAAATTATAATACATCATGGATAATATGAGGTGGTTGGAATACTACATAAAGGAATGATGAATAATTCTTTGAAGAATGAGAAGAGATGAACAGAAAGTGTTCCTATGCTATAGGAACTACATCTTGAGATGCTGAGGAAGAAATTTATGAAGAATATAGAAGAAGAGTTTGAAATGATGTACCTATAGCCACTTGATATGAGATTAGTATTCAACATCTAATGATAATTGGAAGGATTAGTTATGACATCTCCATGGAAAAGGTATGAAGACCCTGATAAGTCTGGAAAAGGAAGGAGAACCTTAGTAATGTATGGTTTAGAGATGGATTCATATAGTATGGGAAAGGATGCTGATATTGTAAGAAAAGTATGTCGTGAGAAAGGGCCATAATAAAGAGGTAATTTTGATATGATGTTCATTTTTTATTTTTTGAAGGAAAGCATCTGATTGGGTTGAAATAGTGCTACCAAAATAAGGTTGTAGAAATATACATACAACTTGTATACATGATATTGATGGACCATTCTTAAAGGAACATGACTTGGAAAGAGGTAGAAATATGAAGCATAGTCATATGATGATGAAGAATGCCACCTTCCGATGTAAATAAGGATGACTAGCATTGATAAAAACTATGTTTCATTGAAAAAATAAGGGAACGAGATGTAAAAGATGGTCAAAGCCATACCAATAAGTTTTATAAGAAGAATGGCTCCATGAAAACTAATTTGAGGTTCATACATGACATGGTGGTGGAGAAAGGAGGATCCCTACATGTAGCTAGTAGTATTGTGATATCCACCATAGAAGCATACAATTGTTGTTTGAAACAAGTCCATAGTTAAGAGGGAGCTTGGGTATATTCCTTTTATAGGAATGAGTAAATCCTCCCTAGGTGAGAGGGAAAGATAGACAACAAAATTGAATTTTTGGGCCCATATCTCTTTCACGTGGAAAAAAATAACTAGGCTTTCTCAAGATTCTAAGATCAAAGTTGTTGGGAGTCGAAATTGTGAAGCTACATGTGAAGTTGTATCAAGGTCTAAGTTGTGAAGCTGCATATAGGTGGAAGTTGTGAAGTTTCATATAGGTCAAGTTTGTGAAGATTCATCTATATCAAAGTTGTGAAGTTGTATCAAGGTCGAAGCTATGAAGCTACTAGGTCAAAGTTACAAAAATTGTTGGTGAGGGTCAACGTTTCTGGAAAGATGAAATTTGTTGCTGGAAGATGTATAAGGAAAGGTCATTAAGAAGGAAGTTTGACTTGGTCTTGGAGGAGTCTTAGTCAAGGGTTTAAGTGTCTTTGAATTCATCATTTGAATATTCTATAAGAATAGAAGAATTACTTTTGGGTTTTACTCTCTAAGAGATGTTTTGGACCTATCACGTTTATATAAAAGAACTACATATAACCTTTTGTGGGTAGAGCACCTTAAGCCCCAAGGGCTTACCTTGATTTATAGTTCACTTTGTCAATCAGTGCTTATGTTTCATAGAACCAAGTCTTGGTATTTAAGTTTTATATTTCAATCTTCCCTCTAGGATTAAATGTTCAATGGGATCACAAACTGCATGTATAGACCAATAGAATTCTGATGCTTAGTCATCCCAGAACTCCCTCTCTCAACTCTTCGGAAACCTTCTAAAGTAGGCTCTTAGGGATGACATGTCCAAGTGTCTCTACACAATGTCTGTTTCATTCATCATGTGCTTTGTTATGCTGGCCTGATGCCTTGTTAATTCGCTTCTTTTGTATGCGGGCCTTTATAAACATTTTGTGATAAAGGCTCAGGGATCATGTCATGCTTGAGTAATTAGCCTCAAGTGGTGCTTTCTCAGTGGTGGTATGTTTGACCCATATTTGGCCCATTAGGCCACCCAAAAGCTTGAAATATTCTTGCCATGTGTGTCCATACTTGATGTCATCTACCAATTGTACTAACAGAGAGGAGACAGAAGGGGTTTCCCAAGCCTTTATTATTTTTAACCAATTTCTTTTCTAAATTTGAAGGATCATGAGTCAATAATTAATCATTGAGCCACTCCACCATGTTAGGTTCATTGTACCTCATCCCAAGCATTATCATCTGTGCACCCTTTATAACATTTTGGACTTAGTCTTGCAAGCTTACTGTCAAGTGGGACCTCTGACTTTAAACTTGTTCTAATCAACAATGTCTTCTCCTAATGTTGTTATGCCACCTCTCCTATAATTACATCATCCCTTGTGCTTCCATTATGCTCTCTTATTTACCACTTCCAGGAAATCCCTTCTAGGGTACTCCTATCGAGATGGTGTCATCGTGACCCTTAAAAATTTCCATTCACTTATTTTTCTTCCAGGGAAGGACCCCACTGAGATTACAGGCAAAGAGGGATCCACTGTCATCTATTAAAAACGCTTCTCACTGCAACGCTGTCAAGCCACATCATCGCAATAATTTACATATCTTCTTTGTTAAAGAGCTATGCCATGTTTGGAAAAACTCTTAAACAAACATGCTCTAAATGGTCTTACAAATAATTTCAGCTATGCTGATTTTAAGTTTGGGATACTAGCTTTTATTGGCCATAAATTACAATCCAAGAGGCCATTTATGAACTTCAACATATCATTGGAAAAGTATTTTTGAGAACCATCAAACTATGTCAGTTTCAGGAGCATATGAGATTATATCCTGAGGAAAAAGTATCTTCAAATCCTAGGACTCACATACATCTTCCATCCTTTCTCATTTGGCATCAATTCCAATGCTATGCTCAACAGTTTATAGCCATAGCACTCATGCAAGTAGAGTTTCCATCACCTTTTCCTAGGCAAATGTGATATTCAAGTCTCTATATAATTCTTTTCTCTCAGTCTTTGATTCCATGGGTTATGAATTACTTGTTCATGAGGTTATTCATGAGTTTTGGTTTTAATGTAAGATTTTTGTTTTGGTGGTTTATTAAAAGAACTATCCCATACACAAGCAACACTCAGACCTCATTAGCATATATGTGAATATTTAGGTCACAAAATCATGCTAGAAGTTGAAGAATCTAGTTTATTAGATTAGGTACATGTATTTTAAATTTTGCATGGATGTTTTTAATTAGTTACCATAAGAGATAATATTTTGATGCTTACATGACCAATAAGAAACATTTTTTATTTCCAATGCTGAAATTTCAAGAGGCAATCCATGAAAATAGAATTAATTTTCCATAAAGATGAAGTAAATGTAGTGAGTAAATTCATATTCCACCTTTACTATTGTGTTTTAATTTAGATAGTAATTCTATCTTGAAAACCATGAGATGTGTGAATTTGAAGGATATTATAAATTATATGCATATTATCAAATGGAAAATTTTCATTAGGAGAAATGTGAAGGTTTCATTTTGGAATTAGGGTTTGTATGAGTTGAGTTCAGTTTCCTTTCATCTTGTAAAACATTTAGCCAAATAGTTAAAGTAATAACAAATAATTCTACATTTTGTTTCGACATGGTCCTTGTCATATTTGACCACTGCTATGTTTACATATGAAAGATTGTTGCATGAGTATAAAATAATAGTTTCTTTATATTTTTGTGGAATAATGAATTCATAGATTTATTAACGCATAGAGTTGATGCATGCATTTGCATAGATAACTTGGATTTTTTATTTGAATTTATTCATCAAATTTACTTAGAATATATTATTGATTGTTGCATGAGTATAAAATAATAGTTTGTTTATATTGTTGTGAAATAATGAATTCGTAGACTTATTAATGCATACAGTTCATGGAATCATGTGGGTAGATAACTTGGCTTTTGTATTTTAATGTATTTATCAAATTCACTTAGAGTATGGATAAATTAATGACCCTTTATAATTATATACATTTGGATGATGTATTTGAAATATAGGTAGAAAGGATGACTGTGATTTATGTTTTCACATGGGTAATAACAAGAATGGTTTTGTCTTAGAAGAAGCAAGTAGATTACTAACAATATTTCCATAGAGATTAAATAGAGGTTTTAATAAATTAAAAAATGAGAATATTATTATATATACATATATGAATTAAATATAAAATATATTACAAAGAATAGAAAGATGCTCTTAACAGGATCCAAGCGAAGTGAGAACTAGTGATTAACAATGATAGAGGAAAGATAGTGGGTGATTCTTTTAATATTTTTATTATTTTATTTTATTTAACATGATTGATCCAAAACATAGGTTTAATAATTTACAACCAATTATGTTTTTTTCATTAATTTAAATACTTTCTTAAATACAATTTATGATAGGATCATATTTAAGAAAGAGAGTGAGATGGAAGGGGGAATAGAGTGTGGGAGAGAGACATAGAGGTGAGAGACATAGTGAGAGAGAGAAAGGAAGAGAGAGAGGAGGGAGAGGGAGGGAGGCAGAGAGATGGATTTGGAGGGGAAAGAGAGGGAGTGACAAGGGATATATGAAGATGGAATGAGGGAGAGAGGAGACGAGGGAAGAAAGAGAAAAGGAGAGGATATAGATAGGGAAAGAAGGAGAAGAGAGAGACAGGGAGACATATATATCGAGGGGGAGAGATGGGGAGAGAGAGAAGAAGAGATGGAGGGAGATAGTGAAAGAGTTGGAGGGTGGAGAGTGAGTGTGCGTATGGTGGGGGCAGAGAAAAAGGGAGGTGCGAGAGAATGGAAGAGAGAGGAAGGAAAAATAGAGAGGACTTGAGAAAGAGGAGAGAGAGGGGGAGAGAGAGATGGAGTTGGAAGGGGAAGAAAGAAATAGAGCGAGAATGGTGGAGAGGGAGTGGCAAGGGAAAGATAGAGAGTCAGTGAGCAAGAGAGAGAGAGAGAAAGAGATAGAGAGAGAGATATGCATAATAGATAGAGAGGGAAAGGAAGAGGGAGAGATAGATAGATATATAGATAGATATGGGGAGAGAAATATAGAGTGTGGAATATTTTTAGGGGGTTGAGATAGAAAGACAAATAAGGAGTGATGGATGGAGCTATAAATATAGATGACAAGGGGAGAGATGAAAGAAGAGAAGGATAGAGAAAGTTAGGGAGAGGCAGATAGAGTGACATGGGGGAGAGAGGGAGGGCAAGAGAGAGAAGGAGAGGAGGAGGGAGATAGACACAAAATGGAAAGTGGATAGAGATGGAAGAAGAAAGAGTCTCACATAGACAAATATAGACATAGAAGTTAGATCTATAAAGTGATGAATATTTTAGATTTTCACTAAAATAGATGTATTGATTTCAATGTAGTTGTTGATTTCTAATCCTATTTGATCACATGCACTATATGCATTGATTTCATTGTATATGTCGATTTATAATTCTATTTAATACCTTACACTAGATGCATTGATTTTAGTGTTGATGTTGATTTCTACTGCTATTTGATTGCTTGCATAGGATGCATTGGTTTCATTGTAGATATTGATTTCTAATCCTATTCGATTGCTTGCTCTAGATGCATTGATTTTAGTGTAGATGTCGATTTCTAATCATATCTAATACTTTACACTAGATGCATTAGTTTCAATGTAGATGTTGGTTTCTGCTCATATTTGATTGCTTGCATTAGATGCATTGGTTTCAGTGTAGATATTGATCTCTACTCCTATTTGATTGCTTGCACATGATGCATTGGTTTGAGTGTAGATATTGATTTCTAATTCTATTTAATCGCTTGCACTAGATGCATTGATTTCATTCTAGAGTCGATTTCGTATCATATTTAATACCTTACACTAGATGCATTGATTTCAATGTAGATGTTGATTTCTACTCATATTTGATTGCTTGCATTAGATGCGTTGGTTTCGGTGTAGATATTGATTCCTAATACTATATGATTCCTTTCACTAGATGTATTGATTTCAGTATAGATGTTGATTTCTAATCCCATTTGATTGTTTGCACAACATGCATTGATTTTAATGTAGATGTTGATTTCTAATTTAATGCAACAAGATGTATGATGTACATTAATTTCAAAGTAATTAGATTAATAATGTGCATTGATTTCAATGTAACTACATCTCTACCTCCAACATCTATATCTCTATCTCATCCCCTAAAAATACAAT
>APFE031136082.1:29365-56669 GCA_000404065.3 Pinus taeda | reverse complement strand
ATGAATTAGATAATGATGATAATTAGTATAATAGTGTTACAAAATAGTGTAACATCACAGTAAAACATAAAACATAAAACAAACAAACAATATAGTAATAACATGAATTAAATAATGATAATGATTAGTATAATAGTGTTACAAAATAGTAAAACATAAGAGAAACAAGAAATACAGTAATAACACGATTTGAAATTATTAATATAATAATAACATGAATTAAAATTATTAATATAATAATAACATGAAATTAAACTTAATGTAATGATTAGTGTAATGGTGCTTACAAAATTCGAACATGAAAAATAAAACAAACAAAAATATAGTAATAAATGAACAAATTATTAATTAGTAATAAACATGAGTTAAATAATTGAAATGATTTAGTATAATGCGTTACAAAATATTTAAGAACTTAAAAAAAACAAACAATAGTATAAGATGAATTAAATATTAATTATAGTTAATAACATTGAACTTAAATAATGAAATTATTTATTGTAATAGGTGTCTACAAAATAGTGTAATAATCGTAAAACATAAACATAAAACACAAACAATATAGTAATAATATGAATTAAATTATATAATATTAGTAATAACATGAGTTAAATAATTGTAATGATTAGTATAATAGTGTTACAATTTATGAAAACCTTAAAAATAAACTACAAACATAGCATACATGGAATAATAATGATAATGATTAGTGTAATAGTGTAAAAAAAGTAAAGAAATAAAACAAACAAAAATAAGTAATAACATGAAATTAAAGAATAGTTAATATAGTTACAACAATAGTTATAATTAATGATAATGATTAGTTATCAGTGTTACAAATAGTTTAAAAGCTTTAAATTAAACTAATAAACAATTATAGTATAAATGATGCAGGAGCATCAAGGCCATCTTCATTTGTAAATATGTGATAAAAGGGGGGTGTGATAATTTTAAATATTTTTTTATTTTTAATCAAATAGGAAGTGAATATTATGTAAATATTCTTTTTCTAAATAAAAGGATATGAGAGAAATAGTTTAGGAAAAACAATTGGGATAGAATTCTATGTTTTTTTCAGTTAAAATTTGGATAAGAATAGAGAATAAAGCCTCACGCTTTAAATCATTATGTAAAACGGAAAAATCATGATTTTGTAAAAGATAAGGTCTGAGAAGACCTATCCCTTATGTATGTATCCTTAAATTATAAATAAAGAGGCAGCTAAAGCTCTCAGCAGGAGAGGGGGCGTGCGAGAAGTATCATGAAAAAAAACTTTCTCTCAGCATTCTAATGAATGAACGATTTTTCTGTTAAATTATATCATGCATTCAATAATTAATGGACTGTGTATTGAGCCGTGTTAAGCTCATATGCCAAAGCGTTGAAGCGTTGAGTAGTCATTATGCTGTGTATCGAAGACTGGAAGCGCCTTAGTATTTCCGCTTGATGCTTTACTGTTTATTGTACAATTTGGTTCGTTTCATTGTTATTACAGTTAGAGGAGAACTCTCGTCACGCATGGTAATTATATTAATTTTTAAGGAACAGAGGGGCAACATTCCCAGAGATGCGTTTACTGTGTGTTAAACAAATTGATATTGTTTTCCTTTTTCAGTGTTATGCTGCCGACACTTGATTTCATTGTTATATAATCACCTTCCTATTCACATCTCGATGCGTTTACGGTGTGTATTGGAACTAAGGTATCGCTACTGCTGAAATTGCATTTAAAATGGATGGCAATAGACTTCTATTGTGCATCCCGAAGTTCTGAAACGAATTATTAAATAGCGCAATTTCTCCAATCTTTCGGGTCTGAAAAGAAATTGTAATTCTGATCAAAGGGCGAACAGGGTGAAGAGCTCCACCAATTTGTTATAGAACGCAAGGTAGAAGGTTACAGTTTTGGAGGATCAATTTTTGTTGAACCGGAATTTTATCAACCAAAGGCTAGTTCTATGTCTAGTAATAATGAAAAACGCTAGATAAGGCATACCACTGCCTCACACAGTGGCTCTTCCTGGACTGGCGACCACGGAAGGAATCATTAGTATCGTGATGAGGTGGGGTCACCCTGGTTGAAGAAATGGTGGAGGGGCCTTTGTTGTAAAAAGAAATGAATCATAGAGTAAAATTGAACAGATATCTAACCGGTGTTTAGTAGTTGATGCCACAGGAGCTGCGATACACATCAAGTAGTTGGTGTACAAATTTAAAATGGTGAAAGTTTAAATTGACAGCATTTGTATGTGGTTTCATAATCTCAAGTTATGAAATTTCGAGAGAAATCACATATCCAAGTCCGCACTGGAAATCATTTGAGTGAGCACTGGATCTAAAATGCAGGTATGGCAGTATAATTTTCTAAATTAAATGAACACGTTGAATGGATGAGTCTGCAAGGTTTAGAAAGAGCGCCACTGAATTCTTGAGAGGTATGTTGTGGCTTAAATCTGAATTGTAATTGCCATAGCGGATAACTGTTTGAAGATATGTGTGAACGAAGATGAATGAAATTGCTGGATTTAAGGTGTCAATTGGGATTATATGTTGAGATGCGTGCTTATATGCATGTTTCCATAACAGAGTGATTGAAGATCCTGGTGTTGCAGTGCTACCCTGCTTCAGGTGGTATCAGAGCTAGAATGCTTAGCTGAGGATATTTGTTTTTTTTCTCTGAATGAAATAGAAGGTTTTGTCGAAGACTAAAGTGTGTTTTGATGAATAATGGAAAGGAAGATCAGATTTTTAAATTTGACATGCAAGCATACACAAATGCAGTGAAGAAATTGCAGAAGTGGAAAGAAGACAAGATCATGCAGGATCTTAAAGGTGAGATGATTTTTTTTGAGTTGGAATTTATGCTTGAAGTTTGCGGTTGCATGGTTGCAGAGAAGAGTTGGCAGTGAACCTGGTATTCAGCTGAAGGCTGGATAAGGAGGACAAGTACAATGTCCTGAAGAAGAAGGTGAGTTGAAGAGATAGCCTAGAGAGAGCAGAGGAGTGCCCAAGAGGTTCTAGAGGCTGTGAACCAGTACTTACCAAAAGACTGAGTGAGGAGAGCTTGGTGAGGTAAGTTGCAACAAGAGAGATTGTTGTTGCAGAGGCTAGTACAACTCATGGTGAGTGAGAAACTCATGAGGAAGCAGTCTGCCAGAGGCAGAGGGAGTTTTTCTAGAGGAGGAAGAGGTTCAGAGAAATGCCACAGAGATGAGATGACTGCAGGAGTTCGAGAAAGAAAGATTGCAGAAATAAAGGCACAGTTGCAGGTACTGGAAGAATGGATGCAAGAGCAGGAAAAGCAGAAAGGAAAATGGCTCTTTCCACTGAAAGGAAAGAGAGTGATTTGGCGACAATTGCAGAGGAGGTTGAGACAAATTTTGATTTCCTTGTTGAAAAAGGGACTTAGAGTTCTTGCGCCAGAGTTGGAGTTTGAAAATCCCACATGCAGATATATTAAAAGGAAAGTGTTGAAGGAAGAAGTAAGGACTCAAAAGTCTTGTAGTTTTAAAACTGATGAGTTGTGTATGTTTGTAGGTACAAATGAGGTTTCCATTGATGAAACAGAGGTGAAGATTATTGATGATTTCTTGAATTATTGGGCAGATCCAGATCAGCTGAATAATGTGAACTCTTGTGTTTGCATAGCTGACAATTATGATGTGATTACAGGTGTTGAGGAGGATGTGCAATCTTGTGAAACTAATACATCATAAGAGGAAGTTATTATGGATGCAGAAGAAGTGGATCAGTCTGTAGCACGGATAACTGAAGCAACAGTTGAGTCTATTAAACTTGGTGATTTTCAAACTGAAAGTTTGTGTGTGAATGCAGGGACTATAAGTGATGATGGTATGCTTCAACAATGCTACAGAGAAATTTCATTGTTGGAATACTGGTTGGAGAATCCAGAGTATGAAAGGAAGATTGCAGAAGAAAGAGTTCAGTGCAGTGAACAAGAGGAAAAAGTTGCACATGAAATTACAGGTGACAAGCAAAGAAATGTTGCAGAGGGACAGGAAGTTTGGGAGGCAACAACATCCATAGTGACAGCTAGAGCAACATGTGGGGCAACATTTATGATGACATCTCAGACAACATTAATAGTAGCAGAAGAGGCACTGAAGCCTTATACTTTTTATTCTAACAATTGTTTTGTGAGTACAGGTCTTACTGAAGAAGCTGGAGAAAATGTGCTAGACAAAGAAATTGAAATGATGAGACGGATGATGCTGAAGAAATCCTGGAAGAGGCCATCAAAAATGAAACAAAAGGGAAGAAACAAAAGAAAGACAACAGAAGATTGTGAGAGTGCAGCTAGTGGAGCAAGGCAGCATAAGATGTGGAAACCTGGAGGAAGACAGCGAACAATAGCACATGATGACTTGTAGAACAAGATATGGGATCCAGGCAAACATAGATCTGAACACATGATCAGGAGATCATGAAATGTTTCTACCTTGGGAGTCTGATGCAGGAGCATTCAACCCAAAGGGAAATTATTGTAAATAATAGACATAGGGGGTCATGCATTTGTGGAATTAGTTTACTAAATTCCAAGTCAGTTTAATATTTAGGCTTTTAAGTGTGTTAATTAGATATTCTCAAATAATAAATACTAGGAGAGCTTTAGCATAAAGCATGGATGTGGATCATTAAGGGATAAGGAAGCTTTTCTATTTTAGAACAGGGAAAAAGATGGAATAAAGCCTCAAGATGCTTTTTTCCATATGTATGCATTGCATGTAGAGTCTTAGAGCTTTTAGTTGATTGATTCTAGATCATGCTACGTTTTATAAATTATGTAGCCTCAAAGGCATTGAGAATAGAGTGAGAGAGAAGGAGTGAGTATAAAGAATAAGAGGCCATGAATAGGCCATGAATTCTCTGGTAAATATTTAATTTCTTAATTAATTATTCTCATATTTTTGTGTGCATATGGTTGGTGTGATCTTCAGTTAGTTTTATAATTTTTAAAAGCCTATTAAAGGGAGATAAGGAATAGTAATTATTGAGTGAAAGATTGTGAAACGAATGGAGTTCTTAGAACATACGGATGTGTGAAATTTGCCGGACATTGAGTTTTTGATTCGGTTAATAGTTGAAATGCATTCTCATATGCATAGTTATTGAAGATCCTAGTTTATGCGGGTCTACCCTGCATCATAGATACATTCATCTCAACTTGCCAAGACGATAATTTTTTATAAATATGGTTCTAATTCATGCTAATATATTAATATTAGCACAAGCAACCATATTATTATTTATATTGGGTTAAAAAACAGCTATTTTAATTATTATAACTATATATAATAATAATCATATTATAATATATTTATATATTTATAATTTATTTATTTTTGTAAATTACTGCATTTCTATTATTTATATCACAATTTACAATACAAATTAAGGAACCTCAATCCGCCCAAATGGGAAACCAGATCTGTTGGTTCCTCTTCAACAAGCATTCACTACTGTTTTCCATTTCAAAAACTGTTATTACAGGCTTGCAGACCATTCAACCTTTTTACTCCATAAGTATCCAAAAACTATTCTATCAAAGATCTTCTAAAAGACCTATCTTAATTGCTATTGTTTTGACATGCAAACTAAATTTCAAGAAACAAAGAAGTATCATCAAAATTCAGAAAGACGGATAACGAGCCTCTAATTCCCGGGGCATCCCCTTGTGGTTTCATTGTTGTCTTTGGTCTTCACCAGCTCCTTCAGCAGCTCTAGAATCTCCTTGATTTGTTCATTCTATATACGCAACACCCCTTGCACATGCACCACCTCATTCTTCGCAGTTGCCATTTCCTGAGCCATTTCCACCATCTCTGCCTCTACTTGCTCCATGGCCTTAGCCAAGAGATGCTTCAGCACCCAATACGTGTGAAGAGCTCGGCAGTAAAGGGTTAATCTGCCTCTGGTATTGCTTGGGTCAGGCAACTGGGAAGTCTAATCTTCCATCTCCAGGTCAGACGGTTCCTCGAGGACTCTGTCTTCCATAGCATCAATGATTTTCCTTATGTCCTCATTTTTATCGAGGTTGTATGCTTGTTCTTCTTCATGCACCACTCTGCGTATAGACTTCTTCTCCCTTTTCCTCTTTCTCTGAGGCTGATTCCGGTCCTCACTGAAGCTAGTTTGTTGGGGTTTACCTCTGCCTCTCTATTCGCGAGGTTTCCTTCTTCCATCTTTTCTACCTCTCTTAGTAACTTTGCTGCTCTAACCTGTTTCCAAAGTGTTGCTTTGATAACCCTCTTCCTGGTTATTCTCCATTTCGTCTGAGCTCTCAATTTCAATTTTTACTCTCCTTTGATCCGATTGCCTTTCTTCAGAAGCCTCCCTCTCAGCCTGGACTCCTTTATCCCTACTTGCAGCCATTTTGGTTCGGTTGAGGCATTGATGAAGGTTCCTCTGCCATCTCGCACCTTTCCTCGCCACCTTCTCCAAGTTCTTGCTGTCTTCCATCCTTCTCCTGCTCCGCCTTATAGAAATCATGCCACCTTTTCGTTTATGATGGGCTAGCCCTCCACTTCCTTTCTTCCTAGCAATTTGAATGATGCCCTCTTCAGTGGCTTCCGTGATTTGTTTTGGACTGCATACGTGCTGCTCTGAATTATCTTTAAATGCTAACACCAAGGTGGATAGGCCATCGTCCTTTTGTCCCATCTTCTGTACCGAATAAACCTGCCTTATCTTCCCGCTCCAGATCTTCACGGTTTTTTGGTTACCATTATGCTGATTCATGGTTATCATTATCTATGAGTTTTTTTAGAGTGTCCCATCTTGTCATCTCTGCTTGATTTGTCCAGCTGTCATCCACTTTCCCCAGTAATTCCTTAATTCCCCAATTGGCGAAGCAATCCGCAGGCTTATTTCCTTCTCTCCTTACATGCGATGTGATTTTGTATTCGATTCCTTTCAAAGCTTCTTCGATTTCTTGGACTATGCTCGCTGTTCTCTAGCTTTTGACAACCCGCTCCCATTGTTTCCCTTGTATTAATTTTCTAATGGTGGTTATAACCAGGGCTGAATCGCCTTCGATCTCTAACTTTCTATATCCATTTCTTGTAGCAATTTTGAGGCCCTGATAAGCTGCCATAAATTCCGCTTCGTTATTACTCATTGCTCCTCCATGATCTGCATAGATCCATTCTACCTCTCCTTGTCTGTTTCTAAAGATTCCTCCAAGTCCTGCTGGACCTGGATTCCCCTTAGCCGCTCCGTCAAAGTTGAGCTTGATAAACCGTTCCTGAGGCTTACGAAAGACAAGTAGACTTTGGCCAGCGATAGGTTGGAGTTTCTTAGCTTTTTGATGAAAGACCATTCCTTGTTCCAGGTTCAGTCGTTTTAGTATTTCTGCTTCTTCCTCAGAGGTCTTCCACTCATCCTCTGACCAAATTTCTGCGAGGATTGATTCTCTGATTTGTTTTAGGGTCCTTTGCTAGACTTCTTCCAGGTTTGATATTTTCCCCAGGAAGATTCATCCATTCCTCTCTTTCCAAATATTCCACACATTGAAACCTACCACCATATTCCAGGCTCTTCTTACCACCGAGCTTTTAAACTTTCCTTCTCCCAGTTACATAGAGTTTGAATTATATCCTGTGGATTTCGTTCAGTTGTCGAAAATAACTCTTTAGTCTTATCCCATTGGAACTGTGCCATTCTGCATCCATTGAGAAGGTGTTCCTGGTCTTCTATGTCTTGGAAGCAGAGGCAACATCTTGATGGGCCTGAGAATCCTCTTTTTTGGATTCGGTCCCACGAAAGAATGCGCTTTCTCCCAGCTAACCATACGAACATCTTTATCTTCGGCCACCATTTATTTTTCCACAGCTTCTTCCACTTCTGCTCATCTTCCCCCTGCTCTTGCTAGATTTTAACATTATATGCTTCCCTAATAGTGAAAGTTCCTTGGTTTCTTTACCCCATCATAGAATATCATTGCCTCCTCTGTTTTTTATTTTCCTGGAATCTAATTCCTTACTGAACATTGTTTTTTGTTCCTCCATTGCATTCCTGTCCCAGTCTTCCATTGGTTTCCATTCCCTCCACTCTTCACTTCCCCTTCCTTCTATCCAATAATCTTTGACCCTAAATAGTTCTCTTTCCATACCTGTTCTATAGATGTCCTGTATTCCTTGAAGATTCAACATTTTCTCCCTTTGTTGCCATGCTTCCTCCCAAAATCTTGCATTCTGACCCCCTCTAATTTCCCAAAATATATGTCCATCAACTAATTCTCTGCTTTGATTAGACAGGTTCCATATATTTGATCCTCGAGGTGTTTCTTGTTTCCTTAATATTTCTTCAGGAGTAGATGGCATATTGTATTTTGTTGTCCATATCTCTTTCCACAGGTCCTTCCCACCTTGCATCCATCTCCATCTTAATTTTGCTGCTAGAACTTGATTTAGGATCGATGGGCCCCTTAGACCTAGTCCGCCGTTTTCTTTTGGTTTGGTTAGGCTATCCCATGAGCAGAGTGCCCATTTCCTTTGTTGCTTAGGTCCTCCCCATAGAAATTTCCTGTATATCTTTATCAGCTTGTTACATATCCCTTTTGGGGCTACCATTACAGAGAGAGGATATATCGGGATCGCCTGGATGGTTGATTTGAGCAAGACTACCCTGGCAGCAAGATTCAGAGTACGGAAAGACCAATTATCCAGTATTTTCGTGATATTTTCCACGATAGAATTCCAGTTTCTTATTTTAAGGGATGATGAGTCTAGCATAGTTCCTAAACACTTTGTTGGGAGTTCCCCTTTTCTGAAGCCCAAGGTCCTAGTTAAATGATTTTTGATAGATTCCATTGTATTAAAAAAGAATGTTCTTGATTTTTCCTTATTTACCTCCATACCTGAACCTTTCATAAACACCTCTAGAATTCTCTTTATCCTTCGCACCTCATTCAAGGAAACTTTGCAATAAATCATTATGTCATCCACGAACTATTGATGGGAGACAGTAGTGTGACTGCTCCATAATCTCAAACCCTGAATTTCCCTTTCTCTTAATTCTTTTTCGAAGTATCTACCTAATCCTTCTGCTGCAATTATAAAGAGGAAGGGGGATAGGGGATCCCCTTGTCGAAGGCCTCTTGAAGCATTAAAAGTAGTAGAAGGGGCTCCATTTAGCAGGATGGAGAAATTCGACATTGAAATCATGCTTAAGACCCACTTCACCCATCTGTCGAAGAATCCAAAGGCTTGAAGAATGGCTTCTAGATATATCCAGTTTAACCTGTCATAGGCTTTTGACAGATCAAACTTTATCAACATTCCTTTTTCCTTCTTTATTTTCAAAGTATGGATTACTTCCTGGTCCACCACTAATCCATCCAGAATCTGTCTTCCTTCTACAAACCTAGTTTGTTCTGAGGATATAATGTTCGGGAGAATAGATTTCAGTCTCTGGGCTACCACTGATGCCACTATCTTGTAGATCACATTACATAAGGCTATAGGGCGAAAGCCTTCCGCTTGATCCGCTTGGGAATTTTTTGGAATGAGGGTGAATAAGGTTGTGTTGATACCTGGCCATATTCTTTGATTGATTCTTGCTTCCTCCACCACTTCTAGAATCTCTTCAGCAAGGAAGTGCCATCCCGGTTGGTAGAATTCTACTGTGTACCCGTCTGGCCCAGGAGCTTTGTTCCTTTTCATATTCCTGACTATATCCTCCACTTCCTCCCTTGTTACTTTCCTCATCAGAGCCAAATTCTGATCTCTAGTTCCCAGTTTAGGAATCTCCCTGCTTATCTTCATTATAGCTTCTGTTCGATTGTCTTGAGTTTCGGTTAATAAGGTTTTGAAATGATTAACCAACACTTTTTCAATTTCTTCATGCTCGAGGACACGTTGGCCTTCTTGGTTTTTTATGGAGAAAATTCTGTTTCTTTTTCTATGTTGTATCATTGCTTTATGGAAGAACTTAGTGTTCCTTTCCCCTTCTCTAAGCCACTGCACCCTTGACTTCTGCCTCCATAAGATCTCTTCTTATTTCCTTCTCTCTTCTAGCTGATCTATTATAATTCCTTCTTACTTTGTTCTATCTTCCTGTATAACTTCTAGAATATCCATCTGCTGCAGCTCTTCCATTCTTTGCTCAAGGCGCTTTTTCTCTTCTAGTATATTTCCAAATTCTCCTTTATTCCACCTTTTTATTTTGTCTTTCAACTCCTTCAACTTGAGTTGGAAGGTGTGCATTTTATTTTTCCCTTTTTGTTCACACTTCCTCCACCATTCTTCAAGTTTCTATATCAACCCCTCCTTTCTTAGCCAAAATGATTCAAATCTAAAAGGTTTGTTGTTTGGTCTTTGCTTAAGATCTATTTCCAATTTAATCAGCCAATGATCTGATCCTGCAACCGGAAGAATTGTGGCTTCAATGAAAACATCTTTCATCATTATTTGTTCGGAAATTAGGAATCTATCAAGCCGTGAAGCAATTTGATTAACTCGCCCTCTTTGGTTGTTCTAGGTATGGTTTCCATTGATAGTATTAATATCGATCAGTCTCTGCTCCCTTATCATGTCTCCAAACTATTTCATTGTTTTATCCATTCTCCTTAGCCCTCCTCTTTTTTTCGCTGAGCTTTTAATCAGATTGAAATCCCCTCCTACGATCCATTGCCTTCCAGGAATTAGACTCCTTGATGCTTTTAGATTTTGCAGGAATTTTTCCTTTTCCCCTTGGGCGTGGGGCTCGTAAATCCCTGATATAAAAACGTCCTCAGTTGTTCCTACTATCTTAGCCATTCCTGTTAGAATTCTTGGAAAACTTATCCAATTGCTAAATTGTATTTCTTCAGGGTTCCAAATTAATACCAGCCCCCCCGCACTCCCAATCGCATCTTGTCCCATCATCTCATACCTACTCTTGTTCCTATTTAGAATGTCCCTCATTTTCTCAGTACTTATTTTTGTTTCTTGTACTATCATTATGCTGGGTTTTTCTTTTTTCAATCTGTCACTTAGATACCTCTGTTTGCCTCTACTGTTGAGGCCTCTTATTTTCCAGCTTGTGATGATCATCGCAAAAGCTTTGGAGGGGTTTCAAATCCCTCTGAGAGAGGTATAACTCTTCCAGAGTTAACTAGCATGTCTCCAACTTCTTGAATTCTTTCACTCATTGTTCTTCTCCCTCTTTTTTTGCCTCCTTTGCCAATACTGCTCATTCCTGTATTTTGTGTCTCCTGCAGTGCCATTTCCAAATCTCTTCGATCTTTCGCTATTCCTTTTTTCTCTTTATATCTTTGAAAGGCTTCTTTATACATCTGTTTCTGGTCCTCTAGAATAAATCTTTCATCGAGCGTCTTCCATTCCTGCAATAGCTTCGTCATTACCTGTTCTTCTTCCTCTCCCTTTGTTTTCTGTGGGTCTATTTCCATTTCTCACTGATCCTTTTGGTTTTCTATTCGACTCTCTGTCCTCTCTTGATCTGTCTCTTTCTCTTGATCTATCTCTTTATCTGCATTTTCCTTTATGACTTCAATTCCTTCTATTTCCTCATCTTCGTTGTCATTTGTTTCTACTTCTTCATCCTGCAGTATTTGGAACTTGTTTTGGGATTCACTGTTATGATTTCCTTTTTGTTTGTCCGCCTGAGCCTTGCTAGTCCCTCTTTTTTTCTTCCTCTGCACTGCTTTGAAGTCCTCATCCTCCTTTCTTGATTTCTTTACCGCATTTCTCCTCTCATTTTCTACTTCTTTTTTTCTTTTCTGCTAACGTGATAGGGCATTCTTGGTACAAATGACTATACTCATGGCATCTTCTGCAACAAAAGGGAATGTGTTCATAATCAATTGGTTGGTGCCAGACCTCATCGTGATATTCCAACTCTATTGTGTCTGGAAGTGGCTCTGTTATGTTCATGTACGCGCATATTCTTGCGTATGTTGTATATCTTCCCCTCTTTGTCGATTCTGCGACTTTCACAAACGATCCTAATGCATTACCTATACCTTCAAGGATCTCTGGGTCCCAAAATTCTGTTGGAAGGCCAAAGAGTCTGATCCAAACTGGGGCTTCTAACATTCTTTCCTTATCTGGGTTGTAGCAATCTACCCACTGTCTCATAAATAACCCGGCATTGTTCATGAAGTAAGGGCCTTCCTCAAAGATCCTTCCCCTGTCTTCTAGGTTAGAAAATATAACTGTAAAAAATCCCTTCAGCCCCAATTTTAATTCTACATGCCCTTTTGGTTTCCACCTTTACTGGATCCATCTGAGAAGGTCTTTCTCAGCTGGCCAGTATCCTACAAACTTACAGATCAGCGCATAATCCTTCATGTATCTTCTATATTTCTCTAATCTATTATGCGATATTACAAACCTGGGTTTGTTCGTCGCCCTCGACAAACATTTTCTTGTTGCTCCCGTTCTCTTTTGCGATCCCGCTGCTGAGGTCTCGCCTTCATTTGCTCTGTCTCCTTCCTTCTGCCGCTCTTTCCTCGCTTCTCCTGTTATCACTGCTTTGAAGGAGGGGATCTCTCCCCTCCCCTGCTCCGTTTCCATTCCGTTCCCTCAGATCCTGTGCTTCTGTTTAACACTCAGCCTTTAGGTTTCCATCCTTTTCCTGCTCTATTTCCCAAGCTTCTGGATCTCGCACCTGAGATCTGGCTGGTTGCTCTGCTTCCGAAATTAGTACTCCTTCTTCCCTTCCTCCAACAGAGCCCTCGCCTGTGAAACCCTAGGATTCCCACTCATCCTCATCCCTCGGCCGCAGTTCTAAAATCACTACAACATCCTCATGAACTACTCCATATATATTTATAATTATTATATTAACATTATATTATATATTAAAATAATACTAAATTACTGTATAATTAGTAATATTTCAAATTACAATATAATTCACATATAATATATTGTTGTTATATGTGAATTAATGTGATTAAACTAACACAACTACATTAATATTTTTACAATGGTTGTGCTATTTACCAACTGGTAAATATATATTAATAATTATTGTTATTATTAATATTAATTAATATTTAAAGTTAAATTTTATTAATATTATTTAATTTTAAATTATTATTATAATTGAAATATTTAATAATAATATTAATGGATTATAGTAGTAAATATTGATTAACAATAATTATTTTAATTAACAATAATTATTTTACTAAATTTCATTAAATATATATTTAAGAGACTTCATTTGTATCAATAACACAAATAATAATTATAATAATAATTTATTATTTCATTTTTATAAAATATATTAATATATAATAACTTATTTTATCAAAAAAAAAAAATTAAATATTTATTTGAAAAAATATAAAATATTGTTAATTTTATAAATTTATATTAATTAGATTATAATAATAATAATAATTATAATTATTATTATTATGGTTACTAAGAGTATTGTTAATAATAATTAATAAATAATAGTGAGTCAATCAATTAATTTATTAATAATAATAATAATTTTTTTGTCACAATGTGATATTAGATCATGGCTAACCATGGTTGATTTTCATATTGAGACAATCTTTGTCATAATGTGATGCTGGACCATGGTTGACCACAATTATTGATTTTAAATTGAGACAATCTTTTTCACAATGCGACGTTCGAACATGGTTGACCATGATTCATATTATAGACCCAAGGGAATAATAAACCTTAGGGATTAATACTAAAAACCCAAGGCATTATAAACTTAAGGGAATAATATTAAACCTTAGAAATATGAACCCTTAGATTAATAAACCCAAGGGATTGATATTATAAACCCAATGGAACAATAAACCCAATGGATTATGAACCGAAGGGAATAAGATAAAACCAAAGGGAATAACATTATAAACTCAACGTATATAAACCCTAAGATAAATATTGTAAACACTAAAAAAACATGCTTGACCATGGTTGATTTTCATATAGAGGCAATCCTTGTCATAATGAGATGTTGGACCATGGTTGACCATGGTTAATCATGGCTAATTTTCATATCAAGACAATCTTTGTCACAATGCAATGTTCAACCATGGCCAAATGTTCAACCATGGTTAGCCATGGTTGACTTTATAAAACATGGTTAACCATGGTTGACAATGATTGAATAATATTACACCCAGGGGACTAATATTATAAATCCAAGGTACATAAACCCTACGATAAATATTATAAACACTAAAATAAACATGGTTGACCATGGTTGATTTTCGTATTGAGATAATCCTTGTAATGTGATGTTGAAGCATGACTCACCATGAATGATTTTCAAATCAAGAGAATATTTGTCACAATGCGACATTGGACAATGGTTGATTCTCATATTGATACAATATTTGTCACAATGCGACATTGGTCACAATGAGACATTGGACCATGATTGAATTTATAAAACATGAGAGACAATGGTTGACCATGATTGATATTATAAACTCAAAAGAATAAAATCGTGAAGAAGCATTTTTTTATTATATAGAACCGATAACTCTAAATTCAATGCAACCCCAATGTGAAAAGACTGTGATCCATCTGCAAACTCCTTCACTGGGGCATAACGATATGTTTTCCTCTTGTTCACCCAATACTACTCTTGATCTTTCAAAGAAATTACCTGTTAAATCGTTTCAACATAATTCGATGACATTCATTAGATACCCTGATCTTTAATGTCAAATCTAACCAATAATAATTTCAGTAAGATAAAAAAAATAACATACCTCCTGCAAGAAATCTGTAACACCTATCCTCTCAGCACAGTTAAATTCCATGGACTCACTATATTGAAACCGAAATCTAATTATGAATTGCTGAGGCAATGTAAAATGGATGAAAGTGTACATCGAACCTCACCATATTGGACTTGTGGTTGAACGTGGCAACATTGAATGTATGCCTCCAACCTCTCCGCTTTCGTTGAACCTCACCACATTGAAACAGAGGGATGAAGGTTTCAGAAAGAAAATGTAACAGAGAGATGAAGTGAAACCCATTTAATGTCCAACTGAAACCCACCCCATTTCACTCAAGTAATAGGTGGCCAACCCTTCGATCTCCACCACCACGTTGCCATGGTTTTTACACTCCTCATTACAGTAATAAACCTACGCCATTTCACACCGCCAAATATTAGGTGGCCAACCCTTCAACCTCCACCGCTACATTGCCACGGTCTTTGCACTTCTTCTCATCGCAACTTTAGATTAACTTAATAGACGAAGAATATTCAGAAAACAATAGATCCTAGCCCTCATAAAAAAATGAAATTTGTGTGATAGATATCCATCCTAAGTTAAACTAGCACAACCATATTTACCAAGGTAAATATGGTTGATATACGCCGATAGGCGTATATCAAGCATATATATCAACTACATTTTCCAATGTGGTTGATATATGCCAATAGGCCAAATGCTATTAATAACTGTATAAATATTAACAACCATATTATTTATATATATTATTATATGAATATTATGTTAATATTATAATAATATTATAACTCATAATAATATAATTAATATTAATTAATTAAATTATCATTATATTATTTCAAGAAATAAATAATATAATTATTAATATATTATAATAATAATATATATTATTATTATTATATATATTATAATAATATACAAGTATAATATAATATCTATTATAACAATAATAATAATTACTATTAAAAAACTTTTAGCAAGGACGGGAGCTCTACAACTAAAACCTAATGGCAACCATGTGGTAAAATGGCGGGGAGGAATCAAGAAAGATAACGACGCAAAAAACAGAGAGTAACAGCAAAAGACAATCTGGAAAACCGAGAGCCACAATCATGACAGAAGAGGTCACGAGGGGAGAGATCCCCTCCTGTTGGGATGCAATGGCAGGGGAAGGACAAAACAGTCAGCCAGAAACAAAAAAGAAGAATGCATGTCCTGTTCTAGGAGCAACCTAACAGGAGGGCAGAAGGGGAAAATGTCAACCATGTGCAGAGGAGAAGCCGAGATTTGTAATCCCGCCAAATAAATTGGAAAGGTACAGAAGCTACATGAAGGATCACACCCTCATGTGTAAGTTTGTTGGAGTCTGGTCATCTGAAAAAGATCTTACCAGATGGATTCAACAAAAATGGCAGCCCCTAAGACATATCGAGCTAAAGATGGGAGCAAAATGCTTCTTTATGGTAATCTTCTCTAACCTACAAGATAAAGAAAGAGTGTTTAAGAATGGCCCTTATTTTTACTATAATGCTGGTTTATTTATGAGATATTGGGAAGAATGCTATAACCCCGATAAGTAAAAAAATTTAGCAACTCCGGTATGGGTTAGACTATTTAATTTATCTATGGACTTTTGGAACCTGGAAATCTTGGAAGGGATAGGAAACACAATAGGGAGTTTTGTGAAAATAGCGGAAACTATGAAAAATGGAAGATATACTTCATATGGTAGGATTTGTGTGTACATGAACATTGCTAATCTGATCCCAAATTCAGTGGAGTTAGAGTATCACGAAGAAGTTTGGTAGCAAAACTTGGACTATGAGCATATAAAATTTAAATGTCGCAGATGTCATGAATATGGACACTTGGTTAAAGAGTGCCCTATAACAATGGAAGAAGAGGAGAGGAAAAGTAAACATCAGAAGAGAAGAGCAACACACCAGGAAGGATTCCAAGAGGTAAAGAGTAGAAGAAGAGTAACAAAAGAAAGTTCCAATGAAGGCAGGAAGGTATAGCAAATAAACCCAGGGAAAACAAACAACTTTGAAATCCTCCAGGAAGAAGGGGAAGACGAGGATCAAACCATGGAAAACCAGGAAGACAAAGTGAAAGACAACAGCTCCAGCAATGAAATATCCCACACTAAGAGGAAAGTCTCGAGTGATATCTCAGACAAAGGCAAAGAACATATAGAATAGGAAAAAAAAATGGAGACAGAAATGGAGATAACCAAGGAAGACATAAGCATAGAAGAAGAAGTATTACGAAAATTATTAAATGACTGGAGAAGCTTGGATGAGCGATTTATCCCTGAGGACCAGAAAAGGTTGTATGCAGAAACATTCCAGCAATATCTAGCCAAATAGGAAAAAGGTAAAATAGTGCTTGAAGAACAACAAGAGAATCAGAAGGACAGTCGAATAGACTAGTAAGGACAAGGAAAGGGTGGGAAAAAAAAGAGGAAGGAAAAATATTAGATTCCAAACAACTAATGGGGGAAATGTTAGTGAACACAGGGAGAGTAGTTCCGCTTTCGGCGATGTACCAAAACCTTAATCAAACCCCTCAATGATTTTGACATTCTGGAACATAAGAGGTTTGAATAGTAAAGGGAAGCAGAGACATCTAGCGGAACGATTGAGAAAAGACAGACCACAGATTATGCTGATTCAAGAAACGAAAATCTCAAGTCAGAAGATGGAGGAAATACTAAATAAAATTAATCCAAGATACGAGCAAGTAACCATAGATGCTAAAGGAAGTGCGGAAGGGATAGCAGTAATCTGGAACCCAACAGAAGTCTTAATAGACTAGTGGATAGGAATGCCCAGAATCCTAATAGGAAAGTTTAAACTCATTGTGCATAGTGAATGGTTTGTAGTGTCAGCATTCTATGGGCCCCACACCCCGATAGATCGAGGCCTATTTCTCACTCACATGCAAAAGCTAAGGAATATGGAACAGAGGTGGATTATTGCAGGAGACTTCAATATGACAACATCTAAAGAAAAGAAGAAATGAGGAATAAGGAGGGAAGACCCAGAGATGGAAAGATTCAGAGATGTGCAAACGGACTTAAGATTGGTGGACATACCAACTATAAATGGGAACTTCACCTGGAACAATAGAAGAGGTGGGAATAAACAAATAGTTTCAAGACTAAATAGATTTCTAGCCTCTGAACATTTAATAGGAATGGACATCTTCTATGAAGCTTCCATCCTCCCTTCTGTAGGGTCAGACCATTGGCCTATTAAACTGGAGATTGCTATGAATACTCAGAATAAAAAGAGACCATTTCCTTTTGAGTCCTTTGGTCTAAGAGATCCAGAATTCATATCCAAAGTGAAAACTTGGTGGCAGAGGAGTAAAACGGGAGTGGAAGTTACCTGTTAAACCATGATTTAATCCTTACCTGTTAAACCATGATTTGCAGCAGGACTCAGTGGTGACAAATGTGGTAGTTTACCTGTGATAAGTTTTGGAGTTTCTTTTGGATATATCTTTTTGGTGAAATTTGGTTGGAATTTGTTATAATCATAACTTTCAGTTGGGAAATCTTCACCATAAATGCTTTAAGGATTTATTAGAGAGATAAATTCCATCTATCCTATATATATATAAATAATAAAAAATTATCATTTAACCCATAATTATTTTATTGAATTCGAGTCAGAAACTCCAAACTATATAATAATTAGATAACTCCCTGAAAAATTTAACACACATTTTAATATGACATCTTTTTACTTTTTCATTTTTATAATTTTAAATTGCAATTTTTTAAAATATATAAATGAATGTAAGTCTTAAATGGTTTTAACATATTAAATTATACCAATTATAAAATTTAATGTTTACCTTTTATAAAACTTTATCAAAATTTAAACAAAACGAATTATTATAAAAACAAAATTAAATATAAAACACTTAACTACATACTAATTTATCATAGTGATACAGATCTCTCTAATTTATCATATTTATAATATGGAAAAATATATTGTACTTAACTATTCAACATCTATAATAACATTAAAATATAAAATATTTCAATTACATATTAATTTATCATATCTTAACACAATTTATCTAATCGATCTTTATATTTAAAATGAACAAAGTCTATCATTATATTTAACAATTCAACATCTATAATAACATTAAAATATAAAATATCATATCTTAATACTCAGTCTAGGTAGAAATCATCCTTCATATTTAAAATAAAACAATGTCCATCATATCTCACTCATATTTAAAATAAAACAATTTCTATCATATCCGACTATTCGACACAGAATTTCAACTACTCTTACTCTATTATATTATTTTTATCATTAATTATTAGCGAGCTTCCTGCATTTTTCCTGGCAATTTTTTAAAGAATGCAGTGTCTCTATGTGACGCGTTATATATTATATGCATTTGTGAGGGCGTCATATATTGGATTTCTACGAAGATGTTTTAAAAACGCGTTTAGTAGAAATTAAGTTTTAGAAATGCAGTTGTGAGGGCTTCATATATTATATTTCTGCGAAGAAATATAATATACGACGAAGAAATAAGTGAATGTACGACGAAGTGTTTTGAGAATGGGCCAAGAATATATAATGGAGCCAAAATTTAGGAAATTAAGGTATTTAGTTGTGCTTGATCCAGAGAGTGATATTCCTTGGGGATGCTGATCTATCTTTCTCTCTCAGGTAAGTGTTGTTATGTGCTTTTCTAGATTCATTATATATAAGTAAGATAAGAATCTAAAAGGAAGTCAAACAATAAGGTTGGATTTGCAAATTTTTGGATTTTGTTTGAAGCCGTGAAAGACAAAGGCATTAAGAAGTTGCAGGTAGCTAATCATAAAATCGTTCAATAAAGGCATACTGATTGAAAACATGCTTCTTGGTTTATTTGCATACACCTTTGTTATGTGTTTACTAGTGACATCAATTTGTGGAATCAACTATTCGGTAGGTATGAGGGTGGCAAATGTACTCCTATCTAAGCTTGATATGCAATGAGAGAATTGAGTCTTTAATTAAATATTTTAATGTTTAAAATTATTATTATATTAAAATAGGAAAGTTATTATTTACTATTATTTTAGAAAAAGATGAAGATTAATATAATGATTGTCAACTTTTACTTATCTTATTTTAATATTTAGTATTAAAATTTTAAAGTGAATGTGACATATTAAATTTTGAATATTATTTATGAATTAACAGCAATACAGAAAATTTATTGATTTTTTTTAAAAATAAGAGTCATATATTATGTAGAGAGAATAATTTGCATATATTTACAGATTTTAGTATTTTAATTAAGCATGTAATTTGATATACAAATTCTTTTGTTGGGTTTTTATTTGCATATATACACTCAATACTCATTAGCAATTAATTCAACCATTTTTTTAGGAAATAATAAAATGTATTTCAAACACACACACACACACACACACACACACACACACACACATATATATATATAGATAGATACAATGTTTGAAATACATTTATTATTTCTTAAAAAAAGGGTTGAATTAATTGCTAATGAGTATTAAGTGGACAAACTATATAGATTCATAAGAGATGATACCATTTTTATCCATGTTAATTTAGGTTCACAAGAGATGATATCCTTGGTTTAGGCCAACTTGGTGGAGGAGGCCTAAAAGACCTAAAATATAATAAAATAAATTTCTCCTTTGACAAATAAATCCCAACAAGGGTTCTTTAAATTATGACATGGACAATGAGACTTGACATAAACCCTAGAAGCCTACAATGAAGGATTTGACCTAAAAACAATTGAACCAAGCATGAAACCAATGCTTTAATAATTCAATTTTATTAATAACAAAATTTCTCTTTCTTTCTTTTGATAAATATATTACATCATGACTCAAGTACAATTATGAAGACCAACACTAGTTACATTCTTCAACACTCCCTCTTAACTAGGGAGGTATTCATAATTACATATATATATAAAGGTACATTGAACATCACCAAAATGAACTACGAAGAGTTCTGACACACTCAGTGCCTCAGACTAGATACCTGACCAGGGTTATCTATCTAAGTACGACTAAGACAGACTCAAGCTTTCAGCGAGTTTAGGTACCATCAAGCTTACTTGCTAACCATCAACCTAGGGATCTAGGTGCATATCCAATCTCAGATCTATATGACCAATGCCACCCACCCTCTTCGGGATCTTGACATCTATACACAGGCCGACCAAATGTCATCCCAAGAATTTGCCATTAGATGCTTCAACTGTCCCTAATAAGCTAGATATATCCACTTGTCAAGGCATGCTTTGACCTTCTTATGGAGATATTTACCTATTGTTAGGTCCCTATAATACTAGTGTAGCTCTATTATTGTTATTGTTAGTGTAGCCCCCTTTTTGTTATTATTGTGCCTATGTAGTCCCTATTTTGTTATTGTTGTGCCTCATAGAATCCCATTATTGTTATTATTGTGCCCTTACATTATTATTGTTATGTAGGATCTGATTATATTGTGACCACTTAGACTACTATATATACAAAGGAGGTATTTTCATTTGGATCATTTAGTAATTTCTCATTTATGTAATGTAAAGGAGGTTCCCCCTCCAAGAGGATAATTTTGAAGTCATTGATCTATCTCTTTTTTGATTTGGATACATAATATTTGGTATCATAGCTTTGGATTCTATGGTTTCGATTCTTCAAACAAACCATCTTGGCATTTTCTCTATAACATTTTTTCGACAAGGCTTTAGAAGCTGAAAATTTGACCACGTGGAGCTAAATTCTCGGTAAACTTCGTGTACATTTCAGACCTTGGTTCACTATATTTTCTAAGATATGATCCGGGGAAGTTATGGTTTTTGTAGGCTCCAGAATTCAGTATAAAACTAGTGAACTAGGGAAAATCATCAAACTTCTGTTTCAGGCATTAGAATTGAATTCTGTAAAAAATTAGCTAAAATTGCATGGATTGTAGTTGTTCGTGAAGCAATTCTAGAGTCGAAGGTTGAAATAGTAACATGTGGTGTTAGGTCCCTATAATGCTAGTGATACCCTATTACTATTGGAATTGTATCACTTTTTGTAATTTTTGTGCCCGTATTGTCCCCATATTGTTATTATTGTGCCCCATAGAAGCCCACTATTGTTATTGTTGTACCCCCATATTATAATTGTTATGTCAGCTTTGATTATATTGTGACCCCTTAGACTCCGATATATAGAAATGAGGTTTTCTCATTTGTATCATCCAATAATTATTCATTTGTATAGTGAAAAGGAGGTTTCCCCCACGAAGAGGCTAATTTTGAAGTCGTTGCTCTATATTTTCTTCTATTTTGTGAGCTGGTTGCATAACAAATGGTATCATAGGTTTGGATTCTAGGGTTTCGCTGCTCCAAACATGTCATCATGCAATTTTCGCTATAACGTTTTTTGTACGATGTTTCAGAAGCTAAAATTAAAACCCATTTGAGAAGAAATATTGATGAACCTTGGATCCAAATTTCAGATCTTGTCTGGCTATATTTTCGGATATAGGATCCAAGGACTTTAGGGTTTTGATAGGCTCCCGAATTATATCTCAGATAGGTGACCTGGGGAAAATCATCATAAATTTCTCTGTTAGCATCAGATTGGAAATTTGTAAAAATTACAGAAAGAAAATGGCCTGTAGTTTTATGTGAATCGGTCACAGATCCTAAGGTCGAAATAGTGACACGTGGAACTTCATACAAGTTCGCTCTACTGAACTAGTCTATAATCAGGTCATCGTGGGAGATTTGGTATAATTCTTCCTTGGAGAATCCAATATTGATCAGATTTGCGGGGTTGGAAATATGACTCAGAGGGCTACCGCAAGATGCAATTTCAGACCTTGGAGATCCTCAATTACAAAGATACAACATATTCAACATCGAGCTCCTACAAAGTGAAAAACGTGTGTGTAGTTTTTTTAATTTTTTAATTTTTCATAAGTTCGGTTTAAATATTAGTTTGAAGGAACTCAAAGGGAATAGTGAAGCATTATTATCATTAATTGATGCCCCAAAGAAAGAAAATGGAAACACCTAGTAAGCAACCTGAAAGCTCTAGCATGCCTCATGAAGAAGAGGAAGAAATGCAACATGATATATCAAAACTACAAGACCAAGTGCAACAAAATTCACTCTCACAAAAATTAATAGAAGCTAAGATGGATGGTTTAAAGAAATGTGTGGAAGCTAAGATGGATGGTTTAAAGAAGGGCGTGGAAGCGAAGATGAATAACGTGGAATATAAGATGGATGGTAATAAGAAAAAATTAAAGGGAACATGGAAGATTTGAAGATAAATTTGATAAATTTGCTACAAGAAATGATTACTAATGGTGAAAGGGTAGTAATTGAAGCTCATGATAAGAACAAAATAAATGTTAATCATGATTTTGTAGAATATAACATTGGATTGAAGACCCACCTGTTCCAAATATCGATATGGGGAAGTTTGATGGCAATGATCCTGTAACATGGATACTACAGATGGAGCAATATTTCGATCTCCATAATGTGCAAAGCACACAGAAGGTACACATTGCAACTTTATATTTGGAAACAAAACAGTTTGTATGGTATCGATGGCTTTTCTCTCATAAACATATTGTCACTTGGACAATTTTTACGGAAGAAATGATGGCACATTATGAGGATACAAAAAGAAAACCTTTTTTAGCCAATTGATAAATCTAAAATAAAAGGGTTCAATGATGGAGCACATGAAGGACTTCAAAAAATTAAATATAAGGGTAAAAGGTATTCTAGAGGAGCATAGGATATGTATGTTCATAGGGAATTTAAAGGATAACATCCAACATGAGGTTTGCCTTTAGGAACCTGATTCATTGGAGAAGGTATTCAGGTTGGCAAGAAAAAATGAAAGCAAAATTATGGCAACAAGGAAGCCTATGACTGACAACTATAAAGGTGGAATTGTTGTTTCCCCTAGCCTTCCACAACCTACAAGGTCGACACCAACAAAATTGGAAGAAAAAAGAGCAAAAGGGCTCTAATATAGTAGTGATAGCAAATACACTAAAGGTCATAAGTAAGTTGAGAAGAAATTATTTTACATAGATTGTGAAGAGGAGGAAGAAAAGGAACAAAAAATATCAAAAGAAGAGGATATACACCAGGAAAAAACCCTATAGAAAGAAGAAATGAATCCGACCATATCTTGTAATGTATTGGCCATAAGTACCACTCCTCAAACTATCAAGATAGAAGGACATATCAAGAAGAAAAAGATAATAGTATTGATTGATTCGGGCAATACCCATAATTTTATTCATTGTAAGATAGCCAAGGAATTGAATTGCTTCCTACGTCCAACATCAGAGTGTTAAGTGGTGGTTGCAAGTGGAGGAACCATAAATTTCTCTAGAAAGTGCCATAATATAAAGCTATCCATGGGAGAATATGTATTTAATAGACCAATCATTCCAGTCCAATGGGTGGTGTTGATGTTGTACTAGGAGTCTAATGGCTATAATCCTTGGGTACAATAGCTTTTAATTTTGAAGAAATTTTCATGAAATTTGTTTCAGAAGGAAAGGAAGTTGAATTAAGGGGTATCGCAGGGAAACCGAGAAAGATAATTAGCTCTAACAAAATGACAAAGCTTCTAAAGAAAGAACAACGAGGCACACTTACACAATTATTTTCACTAGAGGTTCCCACATCAAAATCATATATTTCTCTAGATCTCCAAAATGTCTTGGACATTCATTCCAAGGTATTTGAGACTCCCAAATGCCTCCCACCTATTTGTGATCATGATCATACTATTCATTTGATTCCAGGAAGTGTTCCTTCGAACATCAAGCCTTACAGATATCCCTATGTTCAAAAGAGTGAAATTGAACGTATGGTTGCAGAAATGCTAGAGGTTGGTATAATTCAACCTAATCAAAGTTTTTTCTCTACTCCAGTAGTATTGGTGGACAAAAAGGATGGATCATGGCGCATGTGTCTGGATTATAAGGAGCTCAACAAGCTCAGTATTAAAGATGAATTTTCCATTCCTATCATTAATGAATTATTGGATGAATTGTATGGATCAATTTACTTCACCAAGTTGGATCTTCATTCAGGATATCTTCAAATCGGAATGAAGACTGAAGACATTCCGTAAACAACTTCTAGAACTCATGAGGGTCATTATGAATTTTTGGTCATGCCTTTTGGCCTTACCAATGCACCTTATACATTTCAAGGTTTGATGAATTCCATTTTCAAACCTTTCCTTATAAAATTTTTGTTAGTATTTTTTGATGATATACTAATCTACAACAACTCTTCGAAAGATCATGTTCAACATGTTGACACGGTGCTCAAACTATTGGAGGAGAGACAATTACATGCAAAATGCTCCAAATGTTTCTCTGGAGTACAAAAGGTGGATTATCTGGGTCATATTGTATCTCGTAAAGGTGTTAAGGTAGACCCTATAAAATTTAAATCCATTAAGGAATGGAAAATCCCCACATCCATAAAACATCTGTGAGGATTTCTTGGGTTGACAGGGTATTATCGCAAGTTTGTTATGAATTACGGGAGAATATCAGCACCTCTAACAAAATTATTGAAGAAAGATTCATTTTCATGGACTCTGGAAGCAACAAGGGTAATTGAACATATTAAAGAGGCACTGTGCCAACCATTGGTCTTAGCTATGCCGGACTTCAAAAAAACCTTTATTGTGGAATGTGATGCCTTAGGAAATTGAATTGGTGTTGTTTTAATGCAAGAAGAAAGACCCATTGCTTTCAAAAGTCATCAAATCAAAGGAAAGTATTTACACAAAGCTATTTATGAGAAGAAAATGTTGGAAATACTACATGCACTTAAGAAATGGCGACCCTACGTAATGGGAAGACACTTAAAAGTAAAAATGGATCATGATAGTCTTAAATACTTTTTAGAACAAATATTATCTTTAGAAGAGCAGCAAAAATGGATCACAAAGATGTTGGGTTATGACTTTGAAATCATTTACAAAAAATGGAAGCAAAATGTTGTGGCAGATGTACTCTCAAGAAAGGATGAGGATGTGAAAGCATTGATTTGTGCCATTTCTATTATCCAACCAGATTGTATAAATGAAGCAAGGGATGAATGGAAGAATGACGAAGAAGTGTGGGCACTCATTCAAAATTTACAACAAGATACCAGTACATATGATACATTTAGCTGGAAAAATGATTCGTTATGGAATAAATATGGCTTATACCTATGTAAGAGTTCCCAACTTAAACAAAATTTTCTTATGGAATTCCACACCTCTCCCTTAGGAGGGCACTAAGGATTTTTAAAAACTTACCACAGGGTTAAGAATACATTTTTTTGGGATGGCCTTAAATCGGATATTCAAAAGTTTCTGGCGGAATGTTTGGTTTTCCAACAAAATAAAGTTGAAACAATTAAGATATCAGGTCTATTACAACCTTTTTCTATTCGAAACCAATGTTGGGAAGAGGTTTTAATGGATTTTATCATAGGTTTACCCAAGTCCAAAGGAAAGAGTGTCATCATGGTGGTATTTGATAGCCTTACCAAGTATGCATGCTTTTGTGCATTATCTCATCCATTTAAACCTAATACAGTTTCTACTACATTTATGGAAACAATTCAAAAGCTACATGGAAACGCAAAGATTATTGTAAGCGACAGAGATCCCATGCTCATCTTATCATCCTCACTCTAATTGGCAAACTGAGATAATAAACAAATGTTTGGAAGGATATCTTCATTGCTTTGTATCTGATAAACAAACACAATGGGTCAAATGGTTGCCTCTGGCTCAATGGTGGTATAACACTTCCTTCCATACTGCAACAAAAATGAACCCATTTATGGCACTTTATGGATATCATCCACCATCCATCACATCATATTTAAGAAAAATTCTAAGGTTCAAGTAGTGGAAGATCACATCGAGCATCAATAATAAGTTCTCCAACTCTTAAAGGATAACCTCACTTTGGCACATAATAGAATGAAACAATAGGCAGATCAACATCGCAATGAAAGATGTTTTGATGTAGGTGACTGGGTATTCCTACAACTACAACCATATAAAAAAATGTCCCTCAAGAAAGCTAAGAATGATAATAAGTTATCACCAAAGTATTATGGTCCATATAAGGTGTTGCAAAATATTGGTACTATGGCATACAAATTGTAGCTTCCTGCTGCTTCTCGAGTGCACCCAGTTTTCCATGTTTCATGCTTAAAGAAGGTTATAGGTGACAAGCTCCCAATTCAAACAATATTTCCAGAACTTGACGAGGTAGGAAAAATTATATTGGAACTTGAAGCAGTCACATAAAAAAGAACTCCAAAGCTACGAAATCGATCAATTTTGGAGTATCTCATCAAGTGGAAGAACTTACACACTGAAGATTCCACATGGGAGGATGAAAATTTTATACAGAATAATCCAAAACTACTCAAGTGTTGAGGAAAACACCTTTTTTGAAGGAGAGGGGCATGCTAGGTCCCTATAATACTAGTGATTCCCCCATTACTATTTTC
>APFE031136082.1:14250-25221 GCA_000404065.3 Pinus taeda | reverse complement strand
TTCAAAAGCTACATGGAAACCCAAAGATTATTGTAAGTGACAGACATCCCATTTTCACTGGAAATTTTTGGACAGAATTATTTTCTTGTCTTGGTACTCAGTTAGCTCATAGCTCATATTATCATCCTCAATTTGATGGGCAAACTAAGATAGTAAACAAATGCTTGGAAGGATATCTTCGTTGCTTTGTATCTGATAAACAGACACAATGGGTCAAATGGTTGCCTCTGGCGGAACGGTGGTATAACACTTCCTTCCATACAACAACAAAAATGACCCCATTTATGGCACTTTATGGGTGTCAGCGACCATCCATCACATCATATTTAAGAGAAAATTCTAAGGTTCAGGCAGTGGAACATCACATCGAACATCAACAACAAGTCCTCCAGCTCTTAAAGGATAATCTCGTGTTGGCACAAAATAGAATGAAACAACAGGCAGATCAACATCGCAGTGAAAGAAGTTTTGATGTAGGTGATTGGGTATTCCTATAGCTACAACCATATAATAAAATGTCCCTCAAGCAAGCTAAGAAGGATAATAAATTATCACCAAAGTATTATGGTCCGTACAAGGTGTTGCAAAAGATTGGTACTATGGCATACAAATTGGAGCTTCCTGCTGCTTCTCGATTGCACCCAGTTTTCCATGTTTCATGTTTAAAGAAGGTTATAGGCAACAAGCTCCCAGTTCAAACAATATTTCCAGAACTTGACGAGGTAGGAAAAATTATATTGGAACTTGAAGCAGTCACATAAAAAAGAACTCCAAAGCTACGAAATCGATCAATTTTGGAGTATCTCATCAAGTGGAAGAACTTACACACTGAAGATTCCACATGGGAGGATGAAAATTTTATACAGAATAATCCAAAACTACTCAAGTGTTGAGGAAAACACCTTTTTTGAAGGAGAGGGGCATGCTAGGTCCCTATAATACTAGTGATTCCCCCATTACTATTTTCATTGTAGCCCTTATTGTTATTGTTGTGACCCTATTGTCCCCACATTGTTATTATTGTGCCCCATAGAAGCCCACTATTGTTATTGTTGTGCCCTTATATTATTATTGTTATGCCGACTTTGATTATATTGTGACCCCTTACACTCTTATATATAGAAATGAGTTTTTTTCATTTGTATCATCCAAGAATTATTCATTTGTGTAATGCAAAGGAGGTTGGCCCCTTGAAGAGGCTGATTTTGAAGTCAGTGCTCTATCTTCTCTTCTATTTTGTGAGCTACTTGCATAACACATGGCATCTCATAAAACTTCACTCTACTTAACCAATTCATAATCTGTCAGGTCCCTATACTACTAGTGTAACCCCTTGTTATTATTAGTGCAACCCCCTTATTATATTGTTGTGCCCATGTAGTACCAATATTGTTATTATTGTTCCCCATAGAAGCGCACTATTGTTATTGTTGTGCCCCCTTACATTATTATTGTTATGTTGACTTTGATTATATTATGACCCCTTAGACTCCTATATATAGAAAGGAGGCCTTCTCATTTGTATCATCCAAGAATTGTTCATTTTTGTAATGTAAAGGAGGTTTTCCACTCAAAGAGGCTTATTTCTAAGGCGTTGATCTATCTTTTCTATCTTTTTGTGAGCAAGTTGCATAACATTTGTTATTAAAGCTTTGGATTCTAGGGTTTCGCTACTCTAAACAGGTCATCGTGGAATTTTCAGAATAACTTGTTTTCTGTGATGTTTCAGAAGTTAAATAAAAAAACCCATTTGAGACGAAATCGCGCTGAACCTTGGGTCTGAATTCCCAATCTTGTCTCATTATATTTTTGGATATATGATATGAGGAAGTTAGGCTTTTTACAAGCTCCAGAATTTCATCTAAAAGATATCATCATGGAATTTTCGCTATAACGTTTTAGCTACGAAGTTTTAGAAGCTAAAAAACCATTTGAGAAGAAATCGATCTGAACCTCCGGTCAGAATTTCAGATCTTGTCTCGCTATATTTTCGGATATATGATTTGAGGAAGTTAGGGTTTTTGCAGACTCTCGAATTACATCCTAAATAGGTGACCTTGGGAAAATCATCATAACTTTCTCTCTGAGCGTCAGATTGAAATTTCATAAGAAGTTAAAAAAAGAGGACGGTATGTATTTTGTTTGGGTATAATTCTCAAAACCTAAGGTTGAAAAAGTGACACGTGGCACGTCGTACAAGTTCACTCTACTAAACTAGTCTATAACTAGGTCATTGCGGGAGATTGGGAATAAATATTTCTTCAGGAATCCAATTGCAATCAGACTCGCGGAGTTAGAAAGAGGACTCAAAGGGCTATTATAGGCCAAAATTTATAAACTTAAAGATCTAAAATTACAGAGTTACATTCATTTCAATATTGATCTCATAAAATCAAGAACAAGCAAGATGAGGAAGTTTGATGGCAAGGATCCGGTAAATTGGATACTACAGATGGAAAAATATTTTGATCTTCATGGTGTAACACTGTTGCAAAAGGTACGTATTACATCTAACTATTTAGAACTAAATCAATTTTTATGGTCTAAAGGGCTTTTTTCTTGTAAATCACTTGTCACATGGTCAATTTTCACGGAGGAAATGATAGCACATTATGAAGATACAAAGAGCAACACTTTATTTAGCCAATTGATAAATCTCAAACAAAAGGATTCAATGGTAGAACACATTGAGGACTTTCAAAAATTGAAGATAAGGGTAAATGATATTCTAGAGAAGCGAATGATAAATAGTTTTATCTATGCCATGGAAGCTGATATCGATGGTATGAAATCATATTGGAAGAAACACATGGAAGATTTGAAGAAATAAATGGAAGGTTTTAAGGAAGGAGGGACAAAGTTGCTACAAGAAAGGCCTCCTAATGACAAAAAGGATCAAGAAACATCAAAAGAAGTGGATATACACTAGGAACCAACCCTAGAGAAAGAAAAAATGAATCAGACCATATCTTGTATTGCAGTGGCAGGAATTACCACTCCTCAAACTCTCAAGATAGAAGGTCATATAAGAAGAAGATGGTTCAAGTAGTGAAATATCAGGAAGAACAGTATCAAGAAACATCAAAATAAAAGGATACTCACCAAGAACCAACCCGAAAGAAAGAAGAAATGAATCCGACCATATCTTGTAATGTATTGGTCGGAATTACCACTCCTCAAACTATAAAGATAGAAGGACATATCAAGAAGAAAAAGGTAATAATGTTGATTTATTCAGGTAGTACCCATAATTTTATTCATTGTAAGATATCTAAGGAATTGAATCGCTTCCTATATCCAACACCAGAGTGTCAAGTGACAGCTGTAAGTGGAGGAACCATAAATTTCTCTAGGAAGTGCCATTAGATCAAGCTATCCATGGGAGAATATGTATTGAATAGCCCAATGCTTTCCATTCCAATCGGCAGTGTTGATGTTGTACGAAGCGTCCAATGGCTACAATCATTGGGTACAATAAATTTTAATTTCTAAGAACTTTTCATGAAATTTTCTTTGAAAGGAAAGGAATTTGAATTAAGGGTTATCACAGGGATACCAGGAAAGATAATTAGTTCCAATGGAATGACAAAGCTTCTAAAGAAAGAACAATGAGGCATAATTGTACAATTATGTTTGCTAATGGTTCCCACAATGAAATCATCTTTTTCTTTAGATCTCCAAAAAGTCTTGGACAATCATTCCAAGGTATTTGAGGCTCCCAAAGGTCTCCCATGTATTCGTCATCATGATCATGCTATTCATTTGATTCCAGGAAGTGTTCCTCCAAACATCAAGCCTTATAGATATCCATATGCCTAAAGGAGTGAAATTGAACGTATGGTTGCAGAAATGGTAGAGTTTGGTATAATTATCCAACCAAATTTGATAAACAAAGCAAGGGATGAATGGAAGAATTGTGAAGCAGGGTGGGAACTCATTCCAAAGTTGTCGAAGATCTCGTTCAAACAATATTTCCAAAACTTGACAAGGAAGGAAAAATCATATTGGAACCTGAAGCGTTCACAGAACCGAGAAGTCGATAGCTACAAATTGATCAATCAGAGTATCTCATGAAGTGGAAGAACTTACCCTTTGAAGATTCCACATGGAAGGATGATAAGTTTATACAGAATCATCCAAAACTACTCAAGCATTGAGGACAACACTTTTTGAAGGAGAGGGGCATGCTAGGTCCCTATACTACTAGTGTAGCCCCTTATTATTATTAGTGCAACCCCCTTATTATATTGTTGTGCCCATGTAGTACCCGTATTGTTATTATTGTGCCCCATAGAAGCCCACTATTGTTATTGTTGTGCTCTAACATTATTATTGTTATGTCAACTTTGATTATATTATGACCCCTTAGACTCATATATATAGAAAGGAGGCCTTGTCATCTGTATCATCCAAGGATTGTTCATTTGTGTAATATAAAGGAGTTTTCCCCCTCAAAGAGGCTTATTTCTAAGGTGTTGATCTATCTTTTCTATCTTTTTGTGCGCTAGCTTCATAACATAATCGGGTCATCATGGGAGATTTGGCATCACTCTTTCTTGAATAATCCAATCTTGGTATTAGTTGTGGGGTTGGAAAGAAGACTCAAAGAGCTACCACAAGATAAAATTTTAGATCATGGAGATCCAAAATTATAGAGATACAATAGTTTCAATAGCGAGCTCCTAAAAAGAATGAAAAATGTATGTATTTTTTTTAAATTTGCATAACTCTTGTTTGAAAAATCAGTTTAAAGTTATTCAAAAGGCATAGTGAAGCATAAATATCATTGTTTGATTCCACAATGCCTTGAAACAAGAAAAAGAACACACCTCATCAGAAACCATAAAGATCTTCTATGACGCACAAAGAAGAGGAAGAAATGTAATATGATTTATCAAAATTACAAGACCAAGTGCAATAAATTTCGCCCTCACAAAAACTAGCATAATTACATTTATTTAAATAATATAACTAGCACAACTACATTTATTTAAATAAATGTGGTTGATATATGCAAATGTGCACATATCAATCACATGCACAATGATATTAGTAAATGTGGTTGAAAAATGCTAATAGACATTAATGTTATAGATTTAATATGAATATTGACAAATATATTAAAATAAAATATTAAAAAGTAATTATATAAAAAATATCAAATTAATAAGAAATAAAAGTAATAATAAACCTAAAGGGATTAATAAAATCAAGGGATGTGTTATTATAAACCTACTTTAAAACCCAGGGATTATTTAATATAATATAACAATATTATTATTATTATTATTAGTATTATCAATTATTATTATTAAACCCAAAAGATTAATATTTTAAATCTAAGAGATTAATATTATTATTAATTAATACTAGCAATAATATTGATTAACAATAATAATATCAATAAACTGAAGGGATTAATATTGTAAACCCTTGGGTTAAAAAATCAAAGGGATTAGTATTATAAACCCAAGGGTTTAACAAACTCAAGGGTTCAATATTATAAACCCAAGAGATCAATGAACCCAACAAATTATTGATATTATATACCTAAGGGATTATTAAATTCAAGGAATATTAATATTATAAGCCCAAGAGATTAATAAACTAAATGGATTAATATTATAAATCATCAAGATTAAAAACCGAAGGGATTAATATTATAAAACCATTTTAAGATATCACATACTATAACTAAAATATTAAAATTATATCATGACTATAAATTAAGATTAAATTAATGTCTATTGATCACTATTAATTAATTAATTAATTACTATTAAATACTATTAATTAAAATTAAACTAATACTACTACTTTTACCACTGTTAAGTCACTTTTTATTTTCCTTACAAATTTCTTCAACCCAATGCCCAAACAGGTCGGGAGTCAGAACCTATCACCATACTTCTAATGCAACTTGGCACCGTGGCCTAACCTCCCACTGGTTTCCCACCAAAGTCAGCATCGAATATTACAATTTTTGTTTTGTTCTACGCTTCTTACCTTCGAGCGCTTGGCTTTCGACTAGCCATTGGTCCACAACAAAAGGTTGGGGTCAGGTTTCTATTTACCTCACAGCTTTACTTGCGGGCTGACCTTATAATTTCAAAGACCTAGCCTTCTCATATTCAATACTCTACTCTCACTCGTAGCTGGACTGTTTCTTGGGCCTTTTTCCCTTCCAATTATTCCAATGCACTCGAAGCAGATATTGTTGGAAAGGCAGAGTAGCTAAAACATAAAATTCACCCAAAACACACAAGTTGTGACTCTTATATTGATCACACAAAACTTGATTCTTATAATGAACTCGATGGAGGGTATTTAACCTTTTTGACTAGTGACTCACCTAAAATATCTTGGCATGCACACACACTTAACTCAATCAACTCACACTCTAAATATGGAATACACTTAACTCTTCGTCCATCACTCAACTTGACTCAACGATCAACACTCAATTAACTAATTCTCTAATTTAGCCAACTACTCATGCGAGAGTAATTACAATTTCTAACACCCTCCCTTAATTACAGCCATATGACTCAACATAACTCAACATGACTCAACTATGACCGCTAGGAATACAATAGAAATTGACTCAATTATCACTCAAACATGCATGTTGGTCTATGTCTTAGCTAGGCTTACAATGACTCAAGACTTTCACAAATTTGCATTTTATTTTTATCTTCTTCCAAATTTTAAATCCTCAAAATTGCTTCATTCTTTGTTGTGGGTTCTTGTTGTAGGCTCCATATTTCTTTACTTGTTGTTGTTGCAATTTTTCTTTGACTTTTCTTGAATTTTTGCTGAAACACAATCTGATCTTGTCTAGTACACCTTCCTCTTCAAATATTCCTTCAACCATGGACTGTTGTTGATGAGCACCAGTATTGTAGTAAGGATGCTACAACTCCTGCGGCTACCGACTTTACTTCATCAACCTGGGGTTTGTACAAACTTGGAGGTGACAGTGTTGTATACACAAATAGATGTAATTGGTTTACTCTTGTCACTGCTTAGTTGGGGCGATAGACCACTAAGGTTTCTCAAACCAAGCTTCTATTAACTAGAAGAAGTCTGATTACCAACTGGAGAGGGGGAATTTACCCTAAATGAGAGAAAATAAATGTTGCCTAATTGCAAGAATGAAAGACTGAAGAAATGCTTTCAAAATAACATCAAATCCTCTATCTACTTGTTAACACACCTTGCTTGTAAAAGAACCCTACTTTAACCCTAATCTAAGCCTACTTGTCACATGTGAATTTTCAACTAATGTAAGCATGAGATCTGATCTTAGAGAGTACTAACTGTTGTGTGCATGAGTAAATATAAAAGAACTCATTTTTTAATATTTTTTCTTTATAAATGTAAATGCTAATCTTTTCTTGCTCTTTGGAAGGGGAGATAGGTGTGGAGGAAGAGGGGTACAATGGTTTTGATGGCTTGGATGTTAAGTAGGGGCCTAATCATAGCTTTAGTGATGATTTTTCTCAATTTGGGCTCAAAACAGGCTGCTACAGGTTTTCCTACAAGATGTACTAGTTCTCCTACAAGATCCCCTGTTTTACTATAGGAACAGGCCAAAAGCCTAGGAAGTCATCTAGAAGGTGGAATGGAGCTTGGGAAAGGTGAATAAGGAGGGAATAAGGCATGGAAGTCGTAGAAACTACTCAGAACTCAAGAAAAATATTTAAGATGGTTGGATTTTCTCAATGGAAATGGCAATTTTTCCTTATGAAACAAGAATTCGAATTGAGACCTCAGTGACTTTTGACATTCATGGGTGGATATGGATTGGATGGGGCTAATGAAATGAGTTCTCCCTGCAATTTAGAAGCTCCCGACAACACACATCACTGTTTGCATTTATACATAAATTCATCTATAAACAAGAAGGGTTTATTCAATAGAAAAAAACAAAGTTGTCACCATTTATTTGCTAAGTTCATGAATTGTGATGAGCCTTGGTATTGCAACAAGAATGCTACAAATCCCAAGGCTACCGACTTTCATTATCAACCCGAGGTTCATACAAACTTAAGAGGTATCGGCACTATATGTGCAAAACGCAATGTGTCCTTCTTTTGATGTCATGATGTAATGGAGTGCATGTACAGAAATCAAATCATAAACTAATTGCAGAAAATGAACTGAAATGGAAACCCTAAAATATTGCAAGATAAAAAGTACAAGGAAAGAAACATATTCTAATTGCATAAATATCGTGACCTAAATGTAAAAGAAACCTAACTTAAAGTGATGAGCCTTGGTGTTGCAGCAAGAATTTTGCAACTCCCAAGGCTACCGACTTTAATTATCAACATAGGGTTGGTACAAACTTTAGAGGTATCGACACTATATGTGCATCATACAATGTATCCTTCCTTTGCTATCATGATGTAATGGAGTGCATGTACTGAAATCAAACCCTAAACTAACTGCAGAAAATGAATTGAAATGGAAGCCCTAACCTATTGCAAGAAATAAAGTACAAGGAAAGAAACAGATTCTAATTGCATAAAGATCATGAACTAAATGTAAAAGAAACCTAACTTAACCCTATTTATCACATGTCATGATTTAAAATAACTGAGCATGGACTCTGACGTAGAGAGTGCTAACTGTTGTGTGCATAAATAAATATAAAACAAATTTTTCATTTTTATCTTTTTGCTTGAAAGATGTAAATGGTAATCTATCTTGGTTCTTTGGTAGGGGAGACAGGTGTGGAGGAAAAGAAGTATAATGGTTTATATGGCTTGGAGAGAAAGTGAGGGCCTAATCCTGGCTTCTAGTGATTATTTTTATCAATTCGGGCTCAAAATAGGCCACTACAGGTTTTCCTACATGATGTTTATAGCAAGTACTAGTTGCTGCAAGATGTCTACAGGATCCCCTGTTTTATTACAAAAAGCAGGCCGAAAGCTTAGGAAGTGATATATAAGGTGGAATGGAGCTTGGGATAAGTGGATAATGGAAAAATAAGGCATAGAGGTGGTAGACACTACCCAAAACTCAAGCAAGGGCTTCAAGATGGGTAGATTTGCACAATAGAAATGACAATTTTTGCTTTAGCGACATGGGTGGATGAGGCTTGAATGAAGTAAACAAGATGATGTCTCCCTGTGATGTAGAAGTTCCTGCAACAACACACATTATTGTTTGCATCTATCCACAAATTCATCTATACACGGGAAATATTTATTAAATAACAAAAAATTACTTAGTCTAAAAATTAGAAATTCGAGAACTAGTGAGCTAGTAAGTCTATCAATGCCTAACCTAATCAAGTGAAAATGCAATGTGGTAAATTTTTTTATTAAATAATTTTTTTTTGTGATATAATTCATGTGGAACCAACTCAATTGAAGCTCGTTAGCATTCTCTAAAAAATAGCATAAATTTATTGTTCTTTGCTAAAAAAGAGTTCCAAAAATCTAGAATTGGGAATAAGAAGACTAATCGAAGTAGTTCAATGATTACTATGACTTTCAAAGCTTTTCCAATGATGAAATGATGCTTTTGATCCTGGAAAATAACTTACATTAACCATTTAACCCAATCCTATAACAAGAAATCATTAATACTAAATGCACAAATGAAAAGAATGAGAACAAGAGATGCATGTGAATAAGAAGTGGAAAGAAGAAAAGAAAATGATACAAAATGGCTCTGAAGCTCCTATGATGGCTAAGCCCAAGGAAACTCAGAGAACTATGGAGGAGAACAAGATTTAGAAGCTGAACATGACACCAATTTTCATTATTTTCATCAATACAATTACATCCCTGCAATAAATTACAATGGAGCTGCAGAAATACGAGTTCTCTCCACAAGAAGACTAATAAAAATATCTCTCTAGATGAAAATTTGACTTGGTACTTATACAAAATTATTAGGAATCATTCCCCATGAAAGGAGGAATCTTTCCCCACCAAAATCCATTTATTAATGGATCTAGATCCTAATAATAGGAATCTGCATTAAATGGCAGGGAACACATTCCTAGATTTTCTCAATCATTGGAGTTCCACAATCTATGTCGTAATTCCATAATACCTTGTTGAAATATTATTTAATATTTATCCTCGTGTAGTAAGGAGAAAATCCCTAAATTATCTCCTCCTCCAAATCTTCATAATCTGCCCAATATTCTCATAATATTCCACAAAAATAAATAATATTAGGCATAAATATGCAATTATTCATAAACATTTCTAATAAATATATTAAAGTTAAAAATGCATTATCTAATGCAAAAAGAGAGGTTTAATGTGCTAAAGGATAATCATATGGGATTTAATTTATATTTAATTTAGAGGCACGGGCCTTAATTTATGTCTAATTTAGAGGTTCATCATACCCCCTGTTGAAAGTGTTGCTCATCCTCTACGCAACTTAGTGACTTGATTGTCCTCATTCATGGCCCTGATGACCTCTCTCTTGTGCATTAAGAATCTTGGGTGTAAGTTCTGCAAGGACAAGCCCAAAAAAATATTTGTACAAAGAAAAATCATTGTTTCTTGAGACGATTAGCATGCCTTCTTCTTTTCTTTTGTGGCCTAGGTGATTGCCTAATGGCCTCGGAGGTTTTTGTTTTGATTAGGTCTCTCTTAGGCACTGCCTTTTTTTGGTTTTTAGAACAATTTGTTCCTTTCTTCCTTGTAGTAGCATTCTGCCTTCCTGTAGCAGTCATTACTTCTTCCTTCAGATTCTTCTAACTATATGGGGGTGATGAGAAATGACGTAGGTTTTTGAAAATAGAGAGGATGCTTTTTTTTTTCAAGAAAATTTCAGGGTGATACAGAGTGTAGGTTTTGGTCTTCAAATTATGAAATGGGATGGATGAATGATGGATAGATAGTGAATATGAAGTGGATGGAGGGCTTGGAGTGCTTTGGTGACTTGGCCTTTGTAAAAATTTATTCTTTTAACTGATTTCCTCATTCCTTGAAATCA
>APFE031136077.1:0-11861 GCA_000404065.3 Pinus taeda | reverse complement strand
AAAGCCAGGGTCAAGATAAAATAGTGAATAGTGACTAACAAATTGTCCAAAGTTAACTCCATAAAACAATATCCTATATCCTATGCAAATGTTTCCCAACAAAGGGGAAACTCACTACAAAAGGAGGGTGTTGGGAAGGATGTTGGAATACCTAATATCTAAACTTCATCTCTCCTTTCATTTGTCGTGCCCTTACAAACCCGAAAAATATAAATGCATGTTGATGGTCCCAATCCATCCAATTACTGCTGATTTGAGTTAGAAGTACAGGCATTTTTAGTTGTATTTTCCTTCCACAGTAGGAAAATGAAACCCTTCCTTCCACTTTGGCTTTGTGGGCACAAGAGGAAATGAAAAACTCAATGGAGAAGATTAGGTAAACAACGTTAGGGTTGGTGAGTATAATCTGAGATGTATATCGGCTATAACTAATCTAGAGCATTGAAACTCTCCTCGACACACTCAATGGTTGGAATATATGCCTAAGGAACAGATGTACAATGTGCCATTCTAATGAGGTGGTGAAAAATAACAAGTGGCATGGTAATCACATTGAGTATAGTTTGGACTGTAAATATGAATTAAATAGACTTAATTGCTATGCACCAGAAAACATGAAGTGTCCCTACCATTACATGAAGGGAAGAAATGTAAGGGGCATATAGTAGCATAATATATCACTCATCAAAGCGTAAATCAAAGTCTCATTATCGAAGCTTAACCACATTAATGTACTCCAACATTGTGTCTAAGGGCATCATGCCTCATTTAATAAACTAATAATAACCTAGGCTGACATCAACAGTGGGGACTTAGGATTTATGAGTTTAGGGTATATTGGTATACTTTTTTATTTTTTTGTAGTGAAAATTAGGTTTTTTACAAATGGTATCAAAGCACAGTTCTACTTTGAGCCTGTATAGGGGCATCTACGTAAAACAAACTTTGCAGAGAAGAAATTGTTTTCATGTATGTGTATGTTTAAACTTACTATGTTAACTTTTTTTAATCAAATTTGAATGGTGGTATAGGTGAGAAAATCTAAATTTTAACAACTATGGAAGGATCTTTGCTACCAAATACTGGAAATGAGGAATTGTACATGGAACTGGGGGAAGTTGGCAGTACTGTTGCCATAATATCTCAGTTGGTGGAAGTGGTAAATACACTGCAATCAGACTTAGTCCAACTTCGTGGCAGTAATGAAAAGTTGTTGAGAGCCAGTGAAGATTAGGAGAAGGTAATTCGAAAATAGACAGAGAATTCTAGTCATAAAAGTGTAAATCAAGAAGGTACAAGAAATATAGGATTTAATAAGTCGATAAGTGGGGGAGAACCCGATCCTGAATCAACAAGGGATCATAGGAAACGAAGGAATATAAATTACAAGGATAATTTTAAAATTTGAAGCCACAAGTGTTTGACGGTGAGAAGGAGGAGGATGTAGAGGCATGGTTGTTGAATATGACAAAATATTTTTAATTATATGAATATGAAAGCAACATGATGGCATGATTGGCCATTTATCAATTGCAGGGTAAAGACACTCTGTGGTGGAAGGAGCGAAAGAGTGTCCAAGAACTAGAAGAAAAAACAGTATTGTGGGAAGAGTTTCAACAGCAATTTAAGGCGAGGTTCCTAAGCCAGAGATATTTTGATGATAAGGCTAATGAATTTCATGAACTGAAATTGGGGCAACTGATTATGGAGGAATTTGTAAACAAATTCACCAATTTGTTGTGTTATGTACCCTATTTGAAAGAAGGGAAAGCTAAAATGCAACGTTTACTGAACTGTTTGTCGGTCTCGTACAAGGAGATAATTGAGTTTGATAACCTAAAAATCATGGACGAAGTAATTAGAAAAGAGAGGCTATATCATCAAAAGTTCAAAATAAGAAGTGAAGGTGGAAAATTGTGGAAGACCAAGGATAGTGGAAGATCTAGTGGGGTAGTGAAGAAGAAAAAACCACTGTATTTGAGTAATTTTGGTAGAGATCATCAGAAAAAAAGGGGGTTAGAGATGAGATACCCTTGCCAGCTCAGTCTCACATGGGCTCAAGAGTAACTGAACCAAACATCCAAAAGTATGACGCCACCAAAGAATCACTAAGGTGTTGGGGATCTGGCAGACCTCATATGATGTGAGACTACCCACATAACTCCCAGTCTATGCAAAACATAGAGAAAGTTTGGGAGGCCACTACAGTAAATGATATTGCAAGGATCATGCCAAGGATCAACGCCACCTTGAAAAATCAACAATTTGACATCAAGCCACTATGCTGAAAATAGAAGGTAAAATCTCAAACCAGATTGTGCCTACTTTAATAAATTGAGGGGCTAACTTAAGCTATATTATCCCCCAAATTGTATAAATATGCAATCTGAAAACATAAAAATTTAGAAATGCATGGCTAGTACAGCTAGCCACAGGCACTATGAGAAAAATAACTTAGTATGTGAAAAAGTGCGTTGTTGATTTTAATGGTTATTTATTGGTAGTGGAATTGAATCTTCTTCCACTTGGGTCATATGACATATTAGTTGGAATGTACTGGTTAGAATAATAGGCTGCTATATACATTGTCTTGAGAAAATAGTGACATGTGTAGGAATTGATGGGGTCCTGATAGTCATTAAGGGAAAAGTGCAACCAGTAATGGTTCGAAAAATTTCCACCTTAGAGTTCAAAATAAGTGCCTCTAAAGGCTGTCAACTGTATTTTGTATAGGTGGATGACAAACCTCAGCTGTGTGAACAAGAAAAGTTGGAAACAATCCCAACCATCAAGGAATTCCCGGATGTTTTTCTAGAAGAAATTTCGGGATTGCGCCCATCAAGGGATATAGATTTCAAAATAAATCTAGTGCCCGGGATTGTTCCGGTGTTTAGGACTCCATATCACATTAGCACTCTAGAGTTATTAGAGTTAAGAATGTAGTAACAAGATTTATTGCATAAGGGATATATCAGACCCAATGTTTCTTCTAGGGGGGCACTAGTTCTTTTTGTGAAAAACAAGGACAGCACATACATAATGTGTATAGATTACCACCAGTTGTAAAAATTAATAGTAAAAGACACATACCCCCTATCAAAAATAGATGATCTATTTGATCAAGTCATAGGGGCCCCAGTTTTTTCAGAGATTGACCTAAGAATGGGGTATGATCAGTTGTGAATTAAAGATGAAGATATATAGAAGACAACTTTTAGAACATGCTATGGAAACTACGAGTTCATGGTGCTACCTTCCGGTGTCACCAACACTCCTGCGATGTTCATGTCTCATGAACAATGTGTTGCACTAGTATTTGGATCACTTTGTATTCGTTTTTATAGATGACATCTTGGTATACTCCAAGAATGAGGAGCAACATCAATAACATTTAAGGATGGAACTACAAACATTAAGGGAAAATAAAATGTACGCAAAAAGAAGCAAGTGAAAATTTTTCCAAACCAAGATAGAGTACTTGGGACATGTCATTTCTAAAGATGGATTACCATTTGACCCCGAGATGATCATAGCCATTTTTTAATGGCCAGTACCATGGGATGTGTCTACAGTTCATTCTTGTAAGGGGATTGTAGGATACTATCATAGAGTTGTGAAGAAATTTACGAGATTGGCGTACCCCATCACCTCATTACAGAAAAACGGAACAAAATTTTAATGGAACGAAAAGTGTGAAGAAAGTCTCAATAAAATTTAAAAAATCATGACCAAGGCCCTTGTCTTATAGATAGCAGATCCAGAACATGAATCTATAGTATGCACAGATGTGTGCCTTGAGGGCTTAGGAGGGGTGTTGCTACAAAACAATATTGTGATAGCCTATGTTTTGTATGATCTCGATTTAATAAACATTATTTATTGGGTAAAAATTTTGTTTTAATGACCGACCACATCAACCTTAAATATTTTTTTAGTTAATCTGACTTGAATGTGAGACAGGAAAGAAGTTAGCCTTCCTCACCAAAATGGAATTTGAAATCAAACATATTCAAGAGAAGGAGAACATTATTGCTGATGCATTAAGTCAGTAGGCTCATGCTACAGTTGCACACATGGGAATAAGTGTAAAAATGGATCTTGAGGAATAGGTGAGAATAGAAGTACAACATGACCCCCAATAGCGAGAATTGTACAAGCAGATACAACAAGGTAAGACAACAAGGTACAAGATCAATTATAAAGGGTTGATCACCTGCCAAGGTAGATCGATTATTCTTAATTGCACCCCTCTCTAACAGTTATTTTTTTATGAACAACATAAAGAGCCATACGCAGGCCACCCAGGATACCAAAAAATGATAACGACATTAAGGAAACACTTTTTCCGAGCTGGAATGAAAAAGGATGTAGCAGATTATTTAGCGAAGTGCTTGCAATGTCAACAAGTGAAAATAGAACATGAGCATTTGACAGGTTTGTTGAATTCATTACGTGTTCCAGAATGGAAGTGGGGAATTATTTCCATGGGTTTCATAACTGGATTACCAAAAACTCGATATCAGCATGATTCCATTATGGTGGTAGTAGATATACTGACTAAAGTAGCCCAATTCATTCATGTATAATCCACTTTTGGAACAACACAAATAACAAATATCTTCATGAAATATATTTTTAGATTATGGTATACCAAATATTATCATACCAGATAAAAACGCCAAGTTTACTTCAAAATTTTGGAAATCACCATTTAGGAATTTTGGTACCAAATTGAACTTCAGTACAATGTACCACCTACAGATGGATGGGAAAACTGAAAGAACGAATCAGGTCTTGGAGGGCCTGCTTTAAATGTATGTGATGGATAAACCCACAAAATGGGAAGAATATTTACATTTGGCCAAATTTTCCTATAACAACAGTTGTCAGGCTTCCATTAAAATGAGCCACTTTGAGGCTTTTTATGGAAGAAATTGCCATACCCCTCTCAATTGGATTCAACCAGAGGATCATTTGATCCTTGGGCCTGAACTCTTGGGTGAAATGGAGGAGACAGTCAGAAATATTCAACAAAATATCAAGACTGCTCAAGACAGACAAAACATTTATGCACATAAAAAAAAGAGTTTTTAAGGAATTTCAAATCGGGGAACATGTGTACTTGAGGATCAGACCTTGAAACAGTACCTTGAGTTCTGGCAGCTATGTTAAATTAGCCTTGCAGTACTGTGGGCCATTCAAAGTGTTGGATTGAATAGGTTCAATAGCATATCAATTAGCTCTACCTACTCATACTAAAGTACATAATGTATTTCATGTGTTAGTGTTAAAAAATATCTGCATGATAGCTCTCACGTAATTGATGGCATCTTCTATAGGTGGAGCCCGAAGGAGATTTCTTTCTTCAACCACTTCGTGTTCTGGAATGGAGGGAAACTATACTACAGAATCAAGTCATATATGAGGTTTAAATGCAGTGGTGACACTTTACTCCTGAGGAGGCGACTTGGGAAAAAGAAGAGGTCATAAGGGTTGCTTACCCTGAGTTATTTTATGTTGAATAATAACACTGGAGATGGTGTTAAGTTAAACGGGAGGACGATATAACACCTCCCATTTTCAAGAACTTCAATTATTATGTAATTGTTGTAAGACATATGCTAGTATGTGATAAAAATGGTTACGTGAATGTTTTATCTTTTATTAATAAATTTATTAATTTTATGATGGAAAATCCATGGACTAACCCCAGAAAAGAGGATGAAAATTGCATGAATTTGAGAGGGATCAAATTCGTCATGATTTTTCCTAAAGAAAAATATATATAGAAACGTGTGCTAAACTAGTGGGAGATAATGACTTGGAATAAAAGCAATAGAAGTGGAAAAGAAAGCTTTTAGATTTAAGGAAAAACATGGAAAAGTCCTAGGATGAGGGGAAACGGAACCCATGAAGGTAGGACGGTGCTCAGGAAAAGACTATGAACATGGTAATGATAAATAAGAATAATTAAGGCAGAGTAGAGGTTACTCATGCCTAGAAAATTGTCATTGCTCGGGCGGAATCAGAGGATTCATTGATGCGAGTTCTAGTGCAGTTAGCCATTAATATTCCAAACTCAACTACATGGGTCAGAAAATTCTTAACGATGTCTGAATGGTTTTATAGTAGATGTACGTTATGTTATAATGGATGTATGTTGATGGTCATCTATCTTTTGGCGAGTGATTATTCTTAATAATTGCAGAGTTTCATGTTATGTTTATATGATTCATAGTTGTAGCATTGAATATTGGATTTATTAGATGCATGTATGATAAATATTTGAAAATTTCTGTAGTGTTAAGATCTCACAACAAGGAATATGGTTTTATATAGATGCATTTGTTAGATGCATGATAAAGATTTGAAAATAACCGTAGTGTTAATAGTTCACAAAGTTGAATATGTTTTCTATATGGATGCATGCTTAAGATTAGTTAATCATCGTAGCATTACTATTTCTTCCTAGTTGCAAAATGGAATATCATCCTATTCTAGATGCATGCTAAAGAGGATAAATATTTAAAGAGGTTAATTATTTTCTCGTTTGTATTTATGTATTCTAGTTTGGTTAACCACTATAGCTGGATATTCTTCTTAGTAGATATTTATATAAATGGTGGGTAGTGTGTTGAACAGTAATTATATACTGGTTGAAGCAGGACTTGTGTAGTAATGTGTTCCATGAACGAACCTAAGTTACTCTAAAATTTGAAACAACATCCCTTAAAGTACTCGAAAATTGACTTCAGTATTCATATTCATAATGGATGATCAATTCAATTGTTTAGAGAAAACCTTACAAGGTATATTGCAAAACAGATCAATATCGTGACAAAGAAAACATAGAGATAGACTGGAATAACTATGGAAAATTTCAATAGCCCGTATACGTTCGACATAGTCGCTGCAAATCAAATGTACATATAAGTATGAACAACAGTTCATTGACAAAAGGAAAGTCAAAACCCTATGACTAGGGCTGCAAAATCACTTTTGGGTATGAGGACTGCCACCACCAAAATTATGAAAGTTAAGTGTCTAGGGTAAAAGCCCCCAAAGAACTGGAAATACAATTAAGCGAATCTGGGAGTCTAACTAGCTTCACAGGGTCAGAACCACACCAACATTTGTAGACAACATAAAGGAAGAAAAGAGGAAAATTACAAACAAAAGAACCCATGTTCAACAAAAATAAACAACTTGTTCAGTAGAAAACCATCACAAGTTATATGCTCTAATCTTTTACATCTATGTTTTATATTTTTCAATCTGGAGCATACCTAGGATAAAAACAAAATACCCATATCAGCATAATACCCGAAGCAGAAAAAAAACTAGTTTAGTTATTTAACCCTATCAACCCTATCTTAAGGGAGAAAGCATTGGTAAAAGGGTTACCTATGGAACCATGTAAACTTAGCTCTGCTCCTCAAACTTGCATGAAGAAATGATAAAAGAGTTAGAATGACAGGGTAAGAGAAAATAAAAAACAATGTAAATGCCAAGAGTGGATGTTCACACTGCCCACTTAAGGAATTACCTAAGGATGGAGAATGGCCCTCTCAAAGGGAGGTGCGATAATGAGGAATTCTGTGTACTCCTTTTTCAACACCCAAAAAAAATGAAGTTAACTAGAGACACATGTAAATGATAGAAATAGAATATAGAGATCATGGTAGAAATAGAGAATCAAAGTATTATCCACTTCATCTGGGGTAGTCACCCAACCAAGTCATCGTGGGACATAACTTCTCTCTGTTAAAGGCCAAGGGTAACAGAGGAAATCCATATGTCCACTCTATGAATAGAGAAGGGTATCAACAGTGCAACAGGAAAATGGAACCCTTCCTTTAGCTTTGGCTATGTGGGTGCAAGAGGAAATGACAAAATCAATGGAGAAGATTAGGTAAAGAAGGTTAGCGTAAGTGAGTATAATTTGAGTCGAACATTGGCCATAATGTATCGAGAGCATTGAAACTCTCCTCGACCCACTCAACGGTTGGAATTTGTTCCTAAGGAACAAATGTACAACGTGCAATCCTATTGAGGTGACAAAAAATAACAAGTGGCATGGTAATCACATGGAGTATATCTTGGTCCGTAAATATGAATTAAATACACTTAACGCCTATGCACTGGAAAATGCCAAGTGTCCATACCATTACACCAAGGGAAGTAATGTAAGGGGGGTATAGTAGCATAATATAGTAGTCATCAAAGAGTAAATCAAAATCTCATTACCGAAGCTTAACTACATTAATGTACTCCGGCATCATGACTAAGGGGATCATGCCTCATTTAATCAACTAATAATCACCAAGGCTATCATCGAGAGTGGGGACTTAGGATTTGTGAGTATACAGTGGAGTTGTTATAACTACCATAACAATACAAATCTTACATGTAATAAAGAAACATTGGTATAATTTTTATTTTTATTTTTTGGTACAAATTAGGTTCTTTACACACAGTGCCTTACACTAGGAATAATCCCCTCTGATGAAGATGTTGAAGCGGCTAGAATACATGGGAGTAATATCCACCATGGCGCTATTAGAGGGGATGCCTAATCAACGAGAAACATAAAATTTTGGTCGAATGGTCACATGTAGAGGGGGAAATGTGATAACCACTTATCACGTTAACGAACACCCATTTCAGATAATATCTAGTGGTATCCCGATCAGGGAATGAAGATCCTAACTAGTGACAGATTGAGAATCCTCCTTCAACTAGGAAGTAGGTAGAGAGTCCCAAGAGTTACTAATAATGGGGAAGGATATGTTAAAATTCTAATTAGTGAGCTGATCGACAAGAATATTTCCTTTTCTTTCGATATGAGAGGGAAAAACACAAGTAGTAAGGGAAGGAAGCAAGGAATTCAGGAAATATAGTTTTCTAGCAACTCATTATAAGCTATTTGAAGAGAAGAGGAACATTTTAGGAGTTTAGTTATAAGTGAGATAACTAAGAAGGAGTCTCCTTGTATACAAAGCTTGGGGAATTTACTCATGATGTCTTATATCAAACCAAATTCAAGCACAAACAACTTAGTATAATTGGTTGCCTATTGAATCCATTATAGCCAATGTAGAGATACATAATTGTTCATGTTTCAGACTGGAAGACTCCCCCAAATCTTGCCTTCCTAGGATTTCCTATGGAGGCATAATAAAAATTAAATTTGACAAACCTTGGAAGAGGGATTGACCATTGAGATAGAGATGTAGACAAGGGATTGGGAGTAGAATGGTGGGAGGCATTGGTACAAATATGAAGTTGTAAGGCCTTTTAGATCGGCGTTTTGTTTTCACAGGCTCACTAGTCTTAGTGGAAAAAACTAGAGATGAGGATGGTTTTCAAAATATTTTTTATGAAAGTAGACCATAAATCATGGTAAATAATTAGAGACTTGTGAAATATTTTTTAGATTTTCTCTTTCCAAATTTTCTAGTGTGACAAAAAGGAAAAATGATCCAAGCATTTTTCATAATGACGCCAAAAATGGGTAAGGGATCCCAGACTCAATATTCATAATGGTCGTATTACAGTCTTTGTTTCCATGTCAAAAAAGGGTGGATGATATTTGACATAACTACTTAAAAATGGGTCATGTTTTGAATAGATTCTCAATTGTTTCCTAATTATTGTCACATAGAATGTTGGAAACATGTGAGCACTACTAAGATGGTGGGGGTGGGGTTGTGGGGGGGACGAGGGTGAATCATTATTGCAATCTATATACAAATTTTTCCTTTTATTAACTTCTATTACTAAATCACATATATGTTAGTAGTAACTCTTTAAACATGTTCATCACATAAACATAACTGGAAGTATAAGCAAGAATACAAACAATGCACAACACATCAATCACATATGAGACACAAGATTTCTAGTGGAAACTATTCTAGGCGAAAAACGATCCTTGTTGATAATGCTCTGTTCTGAATTTCTATTAGTCAACCTATTGATATTTTGCATAGTTGGCTAACTACCATCAACATGGAGACTCGATCTCATATACATTGGCTAGGAGACTCGATACTACTAAATCAACTCAAAATAATTTGTTCTCTATGGATCTATGGAAAACTATATGTTGAAAGCCACCATGATCAATCAATCCCAATCCAACTACTATTTTATTATCCAACCACCATTGGATTGAGAAACATCCTCCTTTTGTTGAAGCTTCGATATCATTGTTCCACCTCCATGAAGTCACGACTCCTATCCACTACGCATAACTCCTTTCATCTATTTTAAAACTAGATACCAAAACACTATGCTCAACAAGATATCATCTCTGCATACATGCTCTTAGCAGTAAGATCTCATCATCAAACTAAAATAAAATGCACAAAACATGTGTTCTCGAATAACAAATTGTGACCGTAATAGAATCTAAATACAATCAGATCCTCATTAATAAAATGTTGCATAATGTAAATAACATCATGAGACACTATGGATATCTATCAAATGCATTAGCAGCTCTTGCAAAACACAAGTGTGATAATCACCATCAAAAAATATACCCAACAACATACAAAACCTCTGCAATCAAACTCTACTCTAGCAAAATGAAATATGATCTATTTTGCAGCATGCTTTAGGTCTACTCATTGTTCAATCATTAACACTCATAGACTGAAGCATAAAGTCCGTACACAAAGTCTAAAGCATAAACACTCTATCCAACATTCTGCAACACATACACTCACTCAAGATAACTAGACAATCAACCATACTAACAACGAGGTTTCTCCAATATGTAGATGAACTCAAGTGCTCAGCTAAATAATTACACAGAACTAATAGACTTCACAACTTTGTTGATACACTTGATTTGTTGTGGAATCATCTCATTGACTCTATCAACCACTAACTCCACTTTCCTTTTTGAAATTTTCAACTTTAGTTAGCTTCTAGAGTCTGCACAAAAGTTTTCAATCATAAACCAACATGTTGCTATCAAGATGTTTCCAAAACATAAAAGTTACCTAAACAACATGAGAAATGTAGAGAAAAACTTTTGAAATGGCTCAGTCACATACACAGGCTTGCCTAGAATCAGCTAGACCTTTCGGTCACCTGCATGGGCCTTCCTCCAAGCAACCAGAACTTTCTAGGCACACTAATGACCCATCCTTCATGTGACTATGAAAAATATTAGTAAAAAATTATTCCTTCAGCCCAAAACCCCTACCAACTGATGGGACATCTTCGTCAGCATTTGAACTCACCTTCAAGCCTCTGTAACAATTCTACAACTAATGTCATACGCCAAGAACAAGTTAGTGGCATGCAAGAACTATTTTGCCAACCTTAACACCAAGACCAACATCTCCAGCTCCTCAAGCAACAAACCACAACATCTCTAAACATATTCAACACTTGTAGTAGCATCTCCAAATCCTACAACAATAACATCATAGCATCCAACTGCCTGTAACACTAATGAAAGCACCTCTAACACATGTAGCCAAAACCTAACCCATGAAGAAACAATCCAATGTCTCCAACACATGTACAGACAAATGCAACAACTAGAGCAACAATCCAACCTCCTGTCTAACCAATAGAGCATGCCACCATCACATGTTGAATCCATCTCTAAATCACCTCCACTAGGTCTAGTCATAGGTATGTTGACATCAATTCCAACTAACAAGACCGTCAAGCCAATCATCCATCACATAGCACTCATCACACATGAAAATGACCAACAACACCATGAGCTTATTGACATCAATGCCAACAAAATCCACCTTTGGCATTGATGTCAAACTCCATCCAAAAAGTTAGGTTTACCTCCATATAATGACATTGTAACTATTCATCCAAAATAT
>APFE031136069.1:0-10679 GCA_000404065.3 Pinus taeda | reverse complement strand
GGGGGGGGGGGGGGGTGAATCAGTATTAGCAAATCAATAACTTTTTCATTTCCATAGTCAGATTCATATATGCTACTTCAGTTAAGGGACCCCGCGTGTACACACAACTGTGTTTAATACAACTAACTTATATCCAATAAACTTATGATTCAGTTAATTCATCATATGTTGATCTTTTATCAATGCATCAGAACTTCATTAACCATATAAAGAGTAACCAAATTTTATCAATGCATCAGAACTTCATTAACCATATAAAGAGTAACCAAGTGTAGTAAAACAAAATAGATCATCACACATAAGAAACACACATGAACACCATGATATAAGGTGGAAACCAAATGCAGGACAAAAAACACCTGCTGTTGTCTTCCTTTACTATAAGAAATACCTATTTACAATCTTGTACTGGTGCAGACTCATACCAGTACACAGGAATCCACCTACAGAAGGCTACAACCTTCTCTCGTTATCCAACTACTTCTGGAAGGGAGCTACAACCCCTAGCTCTTGTACTAGCTGATATGTTTACTAGTACGTAGGCGCCACCCACTAAAGGCTCCAACCTTCACTTGTTTTCCAATCACTACTGGAAGGGAGCTCCAACCTCCTGGCTATTGTAATAGCTGATATGTTTACTAGTACGTAGGCGTTGGCCTACTGAAGGATCCAACCTTCACTCTTCCTCCAGGGACCACGTTTCATAAATTTTCAGACTGGATACTCCTGAAGCACAACACTATAATCTGAAGGCCATGTTTCATCCAATTTTCATACTAGACCCATCAACTACATTGAAGCACAAAATCAATCACCACTGCACTACAACCATCAACTACACCTGCATCATCAATCTCTGAATAACCCAACACTGAATCACTGAAACCCTGTCAACTAAACACAGTCACCAGAACACAAAGAAGAACACAGAACTATGCAACAACAACCAGATCCAACTGTAACTTCAAATATCATACTTCATACTGTATACGCAATTCTGATGAGCCAAACCAACGTGTATACACGCTTTTACCAAAGCGAACCTGCTTACAGATATGCAAATATTTACTCATAACTTTGCAGCTATTCCAGAGATCAGTCATACCTAGATCATAACATTTATACAATAAAATATGTGTCAGTAATTCAGATCTAGACTATCCATGATCAAACCACATACTAATAATACATTCCAAGCCTTAAGATCCTGATCCATCGTCTATCATCATCCACATAGGTGCATCCTTGGTTCAAATCAAGAAAATCATCACAAACCCATAACCAACATATTGGATCTCACACTTCATCAAATATTCAATACATGCACCACTTTCACACTCTGGCCTAATGATCTTCTCCTCCTTATATAGGTTTAGGCCTCTCTCAATACCATGGTCCAAAACCACGTAGGACCAATACCATGGACCCAATACCTAGGGTCAATACCTTGGACCAAATACCATGGACCAAATACGACGGACCAAAACTTAGTTTTCCAACATGTACGAGCCTTTCCTTCTGTGAAAGTGTGTGTGTACATTATACGCTCCTTTTGGTCTGCTAACCCGCGTGTCTACGCTCCTTTGTCATGGTGAACTTGCATATACCTCTCTCTAATCATTAATTCTTTGTTATTGACCAGCTGCACTATGATCTATCATCTGAGTGAGTTGCCAACAAGGACAACACCTGTATCATACTTGTATCATAATGCCAACAATAATGAGAATGAGAAACTACACCATTTCTCTATAAAGTTGCATAGCACCTCTGAGCGTAATTAACTTTCATCAATTGTTAATGATATATCATTTGAGATGAGAATTCCTTAAATAATGTGGGAGCTAAGTTCAAATTTGACTTATTAAAATCCTACAAATTAATATCACAATTCATATATCATTTGGTTAAAACTAATTGTATAATATGATTAATAAATGTTTTGAGTTTTTTAATTAAAATTAAATAACACAATTTTAAAATACATTATAATTTCTTATTGCGAGGCATAAACAAAGTAAACTTATTGTGAGGTGTATGTTAGAAATACTGAGATGTGGTGAATTAATATTTCATGGCCAATCAAATTTTACTTAATTTATGCTTTCTTTTCAAATTGATTTAATCCATTATTTCATTAGCAACACAAAGTGTTGTAGTTTTAGGCATATTTAGTAAACCACGAGAAACATTAAACATAACAACATAAAAACCATAAGAATGCAACACATCACCAATGCATAAGAACACCATATTTTTAGGTGGAAAACCCAAATGGAAAAAACAACCACAATTTTTGTTTTGTCTTCTTCTTATTATTAAGAAAATCTTCTTACATCTTGCACTGATGCAGACTCTTACTAATACGCAAGTTCCTACCCGTTGAAGGCTACCACCTCCTCTTGTTTCTCCAGCTCCAACTAGAAGGAAGTTCCTACTCCCTAATCACGTTTACCAACCACCACCAGAAGGAAGCTACTTCTCCCTCACTTAAGGCTCCAACCCTCAGTACCTCTGTGGACCATGTTTCACAATATCTCAGACTACATCCACGTGACTCAACCACAAAATCTACAGGCCATGTTTCATCCAATTTTCAAACTGGACTTACAACCAACAATATGCTCAAACATAATAATTGAATACCAAAACCTTTCTGCAATGAACCACTGATCATCCAACAAATATTCTCAATAAGTCATCAAATTCTAACTTATCAAACTGTCAAATACCAAGGCAAACTTTCATTCATCAACACTGTCAAATACCAAGTCAAACTCTTTTCTCATCAACAATGTCAGTACCAAGCCAAATCCTTTTTCTCAACAACACTAACAAATACCAATCCATTACTCATTTATCATCATCATAGTTATCAATTCATTCAACTCTCAACAATACAAAAACCCTCTATGAATATAAGACACAACAAGATCCCTCATAACTCTGAATGTAACCATCATGATATAGTTCTCATCTCAAGACAATATGTAACATCTGTGTCAAGCCTTTCTTTACATAATACCAACAACAACAAACATTGAAAAGCCTATGATCAAACAAGCATCAAATTCCTCCACAAATCACAATATCATCATCATGAAGTCTTCAATTTGAGGTGTAAACTCTACAACAAGCTCATATTCATTAATGACAAATAACAACATTACATATATAGCCAAACAATTCCCTACCGTATCATGCTATGAACCAACAATAACCAAAATAAGTCCTCTTTTTATGAAGCAAATACAACTATTATGTAGATACACATGAATAATACTCATAACACTGCCATTAACTCAATGAAATCAATCATCTCAACAAGATATGTCCACAACATGTTATGTAATTTATACATCAATTTCACCAACTAATCACAAGCAACAATTAGCTAAAATTTCTGGAACTGATTTTTGCATCGATCACTATCAAGCCTTCTACAACACCTCAAGCATACAATACTCAGTCATTGTAAGATGGGTAAAGGACAAACATCAACAACATATACATAAGAAAGCTTTGTCCCTTGAGTCTCTATCGATTATCTAAGGTCAAGAATATATGAATATCTCCACAAGCCACAACACTTTTGTCGTACAAAGTTTTGTCACATAAGTCGCTGCAACATTTAAGTCACTTCTAACATACTAGTCAACAAGATATCAACATACAACCCTTGCCTACAATGTTATCAAGCAAACAGGGGTAGATACAACATGAAGGTAAATCAATAGAGAGTCTCCTTCTCACTACAATAAATCAATTCATTGCATTCTCTGCATATGGAATCTATTCCCTAGGTTATGAAACTCTCTATAAAAAGTTCAACCATTAGAGAACAAGAAAGAGCATATATGAACCTATGTCATACCCAATCCTCTGTCACAAATTGATCCGAGTTGACTCAACTCTCGGATTTAACCAAGATCTTTTGCTTTCGTGATGTGATTAGAATTGCATTTAAAATAGCATAAGTGAACATATATGCATGTTGTCACGAAAAAGGAACATGAAAAGAATCAACAACATAAAACACAAGACGTTGATAACGGAGTTCGTCCAGGAGGGACCATGTCTTTGGGTCCCAGTGTCAATATGGTGTAGGCCACTGCATTAAGTGTTGTTAATAGTGATGATGTACATAGGTGGTGACGTCGCTATCATACAAGGAAAATTCCCTCACCCAGGAGTGGCTCCCCGATATGTTCTGCTACAGGAACTCTCACGCACAAAAGGACTCCTATCAGTGTGACATAAAATCATGCATGATGATAATGAGCATCTCGCCAACATGGCATCAAAGGGATCTCAATGCAAACGTACATGGCGACACAGGAGTATCTCGTTAACATGACGACAAAGGGATATCAAACAAAACATGGTGAATCATGACAACAAGTACATCCCACATATGATTCCGCGTCACATCAAGCAGGAATCATGAAAAAAGGAAGAAAACAAGATCCCACATCAAACATCAAACAACGATCTGTGTAACACAATCCATCTCATAGCAAAAAGGAGTACATGAACACACTGCATATACCTCACATCCTGGGGTCATCTGAAGAAAAGGATGTCAAACTGCTAAAGCTGGTCGTACCATCAATCTCGCGGCGTCAAATCTCATGGAATGACTCCTCGCATGTTTAACGCTGACACCTACACTCCACTTTGAAAAGTGGTCAAACAATTAAATGATCAAATGGGAAATCTGAATGCACCATCAGATTTGTGGCGTCGAATAGGATAAAATCGACTATCAAATTTATGAATTCTGAGAAAGTGAAAATTTGGGCCTTAAGGAATATTTTAGATTCCTCAAAGACTCCCTCATTTGGGTCATCTGAAAATCTGTTGCTCAGTTCAAAATTCTGACTACACCATCAAGTTCGTGTTGTTGAGAGGTGTAAGATCGTTATATAATTTTTGCAATTTGGACACTGGCAAAATTTTACCCTCCTAAGAATTTGGCTCAATCATGGTTCCGCCTGTGTTTCTCCAGGACCATGGTTGCACCTGCAAAAATTAATAAAAAAATTATATGTCTTGAAAACCTTTCCATGTTCTACCTCCTCCATGTTGGTCGCATTAAGAAAATGAGGGTTTTTATGTTAGAAAATTTAAATATTACGGAGCAATGGAACACATAAAATATTGTAGAAATATAAACACAGAAAACACACAAAACAAGAGAGACACAGATATACGTGGTTCACCCAGTTTGGGCTACGTCCACCTCGAACATCCAGTCCTTCCTTTCTATTATCCAGCAAAATGAAGAGACACAACCTACAGCAAATCCGCAGTAAATATCCTCTGTTTTCTCTCACAGTCTCACATCTCTATTTCTCGCTCACACAGAATACACATATATCACCGCCTCAAATACAATGCCCTCATACAAACAGAGGGGTTGCCTTCTAGGGCAAAAAACCCTAAACTAAACATAAGTTCTACCGTCAGATCATCCGCCTAATGAACGGCTCAGATTGACTAGAAATTACTATATTTTTACAAGGCAAATTTACATCTGTTTTTAGCTTCGGGGGCGCTGCCCCCGAGCCCTCGCCGGGGGACCGCTGGCCCCTGAACCCCCCAACCGGGGGGGATCGGCCCCCCCAGACCCCCACGGGGGGGACAAGTCCCCCCCACATGGAGGGGTGTACAAAACTTCCTGGGGTATACATCCGGCTAAAACAAAGACCTCTGAACAATCATGCTCCACACACAAAACCATTCACATTGATAAGTGAAAAATGGTTTCTAGATATCTTAGTGTTTCATGATTGTACTTTTGTAAATCATTTGCTGCATTTTAAAATGTAAAATTGATGATGTGTTCTTCATCACTTGTTCTACAACAATGATGTTTGGTCTTTGTTTTGTGTTGCATGATGAACTATGAAAGTGATTTCGTGTTTCCATCACTTGTCAAAGCAAGATAGTGTTTGACCTTATTATTGTAAATCGTGTGTTGCAGTGATGATGATTTTTCCATCACTTGTTGAAGCAACAATGATATGTTGGCCTTGTTGTCGTAGCTGGGGTATTGTGTTCATCTTGTTGTAAACTTGACCACCGAGTATGTGTTATAAACTCGTGGCAAGTGTGGGACGCTTGGGTCATTAGTTGGTCATGAAAATCAATCATGTAATTTGCAAAACAATGTATGATAGGTTGCAGAGGTTTCAAGTGTTGGCTCATCACTTAAGGCTCCAAAGAACAAAGGTGAAGGAGATGGAAGTGAGACCTTTCAGGATGCTTGTGATGCAGACAAGGTACAGAGAAGTTGTAGATTAATTTTCATGCTTTTGGAGGACCAAAGGCTCTTGAGTGGGGAGGATTGATCTAGGTGGCTCCAGAGACACACACAAGACAAGGAGGACTCAGGAAAGCTCAAAAATCAAAATGTTTGGATTATGCTCGAACTAGGACCAAAGCGTAGATCTCATCGTCCTGACCACGACAATGTAAACAATTCGTCAATCCAAGTCCAGATGAGGAAGTTAGAAGCAGTCAAAATTGGGTTGACCTTTTGCTAACTGGGTAGGCTTAAGGAAGCCACAATTTGGACAGAACCTAGCCACCAGATTCTGGTCAACTCTGGCTAGATTCCGGGCAAAATTGTGGCCTAGTTAAAAAGACTCCTACGACTTGAAAATGAAGTTTAAAAAAAATGCATATTGTTGTTATGAAAACAAAAAATATATAAAAAATGGGGGTGGGGGCCACTAACCCTGCCACCCCACCAACTCCCATATATGCATGTATATTAAGTAATGGGGGTGGGCCGGTCCTTGGGGCATAGACCCAACCACCCAAATACCATGGCCACTAAACTATAAAGAGCATAGCCATTACATGGGGGAGGGTCGGCCCTTGGGGCACAGAAACTCCACCTCATCCACCAAACAACTACAGGAAGCAAGTATAGTGGGTAGGATGTCCAAGGCGGGCCTAGCCCAAATGAAACCCAAAAACCTAAAATTCATTGATTTGTGTAAAAAAAGGGACGAGGCAGGGTTTGACCGCTCGGCCTCCTCCCTACTAAACTGGACCTCAACCGTTACACCAAACCAACTCATTGGTTAATCTGCCCCAAATTTAATATAAAACTCATTTTGTACAAAGTTTGAGGAATGTGGAGGAACCAGGAAAGAGCACGGATTTAGAGACAGAGAAAGGCAGTGCACACGGTTCAGGGCAGAATTTTGCAGGAGGAGTGAAATTTCACTTTGTCAAAATTTGACAAATTTTATATGGTTTCAACGCTTCTCGATGCCATGAATGAAATGACGTTGTGTGTTTCTCCATTAGAGTTCTGCATTTTTTTTTCCATTTTTTAGTATGGAGGTGGAACCATGACTACTACAGAAACAGGGAGCGGAACCATGATCCTTGAAATTTTCCCGAGGAGGTAATTTTTCTCCATGTCGGAATATAGTCAAGTTTCTAGTCGTTTTTCATGGTTTTCCACAGGGATCACAATAGTGAGGCCATATTTTCCTTTTCAGTTCCAGATTTATAGTCCAACCATGGAGCAAAATCTTTGAGGAATCTAGGGAGAATCTAAAATATTCCTTGAGCCCCAAATTCTCACTTTCTCATAATTCAAAAATTGGATAGTCGATTTTTCACTATTCGATGCCACAAATATGATGGTGCATTTAGATTTCTCAATTTTCTCATTCTATTCTTTAGCCACTTTTCTAAGTGGAATGTAGGTGTCAGCATTCATGTGTGAGTAGCTATTTCCATGTGATTGATGTTGTGAGATCGAAGGCACGAACAGCTTCAGCAGTTTGACATCTGCTTCTTCACATGGCCCTTGGATGTGAGGTATATGTACTTCTTTTGCTATGAACTATGCTGCACAGATCCCTATTTGATGTTTGATTTTTGATGTGAGATCTTGTTTCTTACTCATTTTCATGATTCCTGCTTGATGTGATGCAGAATCAATTGTGAGATGTACTTGTTGTCATGATTCGTCATGTTTTATTTGAGATCCCTTTGTCATGATGTTGATAGGATACTCACTTTGTCATCATGTATGTTTGCATTGAGATCCCGTTTATGCCATATTGGTGGGATGCTCATCATGCATGTGTTTATGTCATACTGATAGGAGTCCTTTTTGACTGAGAGTTCTCGTAGCGGAACATCTCTTGGAGCCACTCCTGCGCGAGGGCATTTTCCTTGTATGATAGCGATGTCACCACTATTGATAACACTTAATGCAGTGGCCTACACCATCTTGACGTCGGGGTCCGGAGAAGTAGATCCTCCTAGGCAAACTTTGTTATCTACGGCTTATGTTTTCATGTGTTTATGAAAGTCATATTCCTCTTATTTACAGAATGCAAATGTATTCATTTATGTTCTTTTAAAAATGAAATTTAACATATCATGAAAGTAAAAAGTCTTGGAAAGGTCCTTTGTCACACCCGGTCCTGGATCAAGTGGTTTCAGAGTGGTCTTTGCATTGATGTGAATTTCAATGTGAACAATGGAACTTGCAGCGACAGAGGATGAAAAAGTGATGTACAAGATCATGCTCAAAATTTGGAAAGGGTGGAAATAATGTATGAAACTATACAGAAAGAGATAGAGGAAAGGGAGTGATTGCAGCTTCAGTTGCAAGTCACGGAAGAGGCCTTGGAAGAACTAAAGCAAAACAAGAAAAGTCTTCAAATAGATAACACTGAATTGAAGATGCGTCTACATGAAGAGAAAGAGGAAAAACAAAGTTTACTAAAACAGTTGCAAGCTAAGGACGAGGCCTCGGAAAAGCTGCAGCATGACCCATGTGAGGTAAAATGTAATTTTCTGAATTCATTTATGTTTCATGATGATGATTTTGCTGTTTTTGAAAATCACACAATAGGAATTGGATCCAAACTGTTGAAGAAAATGGGGTATGAAGGAAAAGGCTTGGGAATTAAGGGCCAAGGCATTGTAAACCACATCAAAGTAGAGGAATTACCTCATCAGGAAGGACTTGGGTATGTCAGAAAGGAAGTTGGGGAATGCGCCATGACAATTAGCGAACTGCAACCAACAAATGATGAGTGGCCCTCATCAGTTCTTTCCAAATCGATAGAGGAGGTAAAATATGTTGATTTACTTTCAATTTCATCGTCACATAGTATGATTTTTGTTGGATAATTGGAGATCCCAATTACAGGGACAAACATGAGGCTCCTTACTAGGACGACGCACATGGAGGAAGAAAAACTTGGTGTTAATAACCAAGGCACAACTCAACCATTGGAGGTTATGTAGAGACCTCAATTTGTAGGCTCGAGATACACCAAGGGAGAATGTTCGAAGGTGTCATATGCTTCCGAGACATGTAAAAATCGTCGAGGAAAGAGAATGATGGGGACACATCCCCATCATCCCATGGCAGTTTCCATTGTAGAGAAAGAGCTTAGGCAAGCTCTCATCGCCATACTTACACCAGAGACAGTAAGGAAAGGTATAAATAGTTTCGATATTCGAATGTTAATTTCAATTATAATAATGTTTTTAAAGATGAATGTAAAACATGGCATTGAAAAACATGTACCTTTTGTGGATTACATAACCATACATTTTCTAAGTGTTGTAAAAGAATGGAAACACACAAAAGGATGAGGCATGAAAGACCCTCTCAACAGCAGGTAAAGAAACATGTTAAGTAGATTTGGATGAAGAAAACCTATTATCGTCATTGCGATAGAAGTGGTCATCAAAGAGCCACATGTTGGAGGCTCCATCCAGAGTAGCGCCTTAAAGACAAAGTGTCAGTGCATGAACTAAGTGAAACGATTGTTCAACAAGCAAAGCCACCACAAGGAGGTGACCCATTCACATTGATAAGTGAAAAATGGTTTCTAGATATGTTAGTGTTTCATGGCCATACTTTTGTAAATCATTTGTTGCATTTTATAATGTAAAAGTGATGATGTGTTCTTCATCACTTGTTCAGCAACAATGATGTTTCGTCTTTATTTTGTGTTGCATGATGAACTATGAAAGTGATGTCGTGTTTCCATCACTTATCAAAGAAAAATAGTGTTTGGCCTTATTGTTGTAAATCATGTGTTGCATTGATGATGAGTTGTCCATCACTTGTCGTAATTGGGGTATTATGTTCATCTTGTTGCAAAATTGACCGCTGAGTATGTGTTATAAACTCATGGCAAGTGTGGGATGCTTGGATCATTAGTTGGTCATGAAAGTCAAGCATGTAATTTGCAAAACAATGTACGACAAGCTGGAGAGGTTTAAGGTAACAGCTCATCGCTTAAGGCTCTGAAGAACAAAGGTGAAGGAGATGGAAGTGAGACCTTTTAGGACGCTTGTGATGCAGACAAGGTAAAAAGAAGTTGCAGATTATTTTTCATGCTTTTGGAGGACCAAAGAATCCTCAATGGGGAGGATTGATCCAAGTGGCTCCAGAGACACACGAGACTAAGAGGACTCAGGAAAGCTCAAAAAAAAATGTTTGGATTATGCTCGAACCAAGACCAGAGCGTAGATCTCATTGTCCTGATCGTGGTCGTATGAACGGTTCATCAATCCGAGTCTAGATGAGGAAGTTAGAAGCAGTCAAAATTGTGTTGACTTTTTGCTAACTGGGTAGGCTTAAGGAGGCCACAATTTGGACAAAACCTGGCCACCAGATT
>APFE031136059.1:0-17752 GCA_000404065.3 Pinus taeda | reverse complement strand
GATTTGTGCAAGAACTCATGCACAACTATAGTCACAACTGATAGCAATCTGATTCTCTAACACCTGTCCCTGTTGAACTAAACATGCACTGACATGCAACTGAGTTAACTGATGTATTCATAGTTGTATTATGAGTTAATAACTTGTGAATTAATTAATAACTAATTCACCCAACTCATCTCTAGTCTATTTGCCAGTTAGACTAAATACAACCAGTTTAACAAAGCTAAACTGAACACAACTCCATCAACTGCCCCTCCAGTCCACTAAACTCAACTCACTTGAGTTCTAACTGAAGTCCTGCATGCAAATATTAGTCATCCCATAGGTAACCACGTATTTCCTTCTGGGATCTGCATGTACCACATCCGTAGCTCATCCTGAAGTGCTCCAAGAGAATAAGGCTTGAAGCTTCAGAGGTATTCTATACATCCTCAGCTACCTTCACCAACCATCATTGCAGCTCAAAGATCAAGCAAAGCCATCAAAAAAGCTCCTCAAAGACCATGTTATGCTTCTGAGTTTCTCGCTATGCTTTTGTGGGAAAGCCAAATTTCGAGTTTTGCTTGGTAAAAGTCAAAGTTGGTTGATGTAATTAGTGTCAAAATATTTTTACCTGATTTAGTTGAGTATTATAATGATGCTTAGAGTGGATATTTTGTAATTTAATGCTTTCAAGTCAAATTCAAATCAGTTTATGTAAAAGAGGAAAGTAGTTTCTAACTACTCATGATGTGGTAGGGATTAGGTAGGAGTAGGAAATTAGTTCCTAGGAAGGGGGATTCGACTCTTGAGTGGTGATATAGGAGGATCTTGTCAGTGCAGCATGAGTGGAGTCTTCAGTGGTTCAAAGTCGAAGTGGTTTTTAAATGATCATGGTCGATGAGGTCTTGAACTTTATCAACTTCACTAGTGATCGTCATCAGCATTGAATGTCTGACATCTTCAGCATCAACAATGATGTTTATGGTTGATATGTTTTTTATGGTGTTGGTACCTGGTTGTTGACATGTGTTCATCGTCAGTTCCGCCAAGTTTTGGTTGTCAATTGTGGTCCATGGTTATCATCATGTGGGGTTTCTGTCACATTGTGACAATTGTTGTAAATGGGTTTTGTTTTAGAGCAAGTGATAAAAGACTAACTCTAAATCGATGCTAAAACCTATGAAACAAACCTAATGAAAAACCTAACGCATTAGACCTAGAACCTAAATCTATGCATTAAAAATCAAATGCATTAACCTAAGTCTAAACCCATTCAAGCCATGTTTACATTACAAACCTATGTAATAAACATTACAAATAACATAACCGCTCATCCCTAACTGCATCAGAACCATGAGAGTAAACCTCAACATGTGAGAAGTGTGCAACTACGGGTAGTAGATTATTGGAGTTGTAGTTAACCACAACGGGAACCACGAGTGTATAAACCGTGGTCATGTGCGTGGGTAGGGATAGCCACTACGGTGAACAGACTGCAGGAGGTTGCAATAATCGCAGTGTCAGATCCGCAGCGTCTGAACGTAGAACAATAGTCCACACAGTCAGCCGAGCAGTCACCGGAACCGCTGAATCCATAACCACGGGGGTTATCCACCTATTCACATGCTCTGTCAGCGCCTCTGCCCAGTTAGCTAACTACTAACAATTTTTGGGCTATTCTAAGGTCAAAAGTGGGGTTTTGTTCAGATTTGTGATATTTAATTACACCTAGGTGTTGAATGTCACTAGGTGACATTAATTCATTAACCTAAAACCCTAAACCAACCCTATTTTGAGCTGATTTACTCCTAAAATCAGAATGAAGGAGTTAAAGTGCATCTAGAGGGCTATAAAGCCAGTTTTTCTCATTGAAGAGAAGGGGGAGTGGTTTTAGATTTTTGTATGTAGATTTTGGAGGACATAGGTAGTTTTGTTTTCAGTGTGACAGGAGCATCGAGAGCTGAAATCAGGAACTGTGACAGGCGTTGGAAAGCTAATTCAGAGATATTTATTTTAACAGTGACCATAAGTGCATGCATGCACAATTAGTCTGGTTAAATTGTTGTGTAATCAACCTTCTTGGATTAAATCCTAATAAAGTGGACGCCCATCTTGAAAGCGGACTTTGAGACGTAGTCCATCAGGGACGAACTCCGTAATCAATATTGTTGTCTGGTATCTCTATGTTTTTGCTTCTTATTGATTTTTTTGTCATGCTTCTTATGTTTCGATTCCATCGTAAATTCATTCTTTTTCATTCATTTCTCACAATTAAAGCACCTTAAGTTAACATTCAGTTCACTGATGGCATTAATCAATTCTACTTCAGTTTAATATATGATCATTTCAGATCAAGTGGGGGAATTTTTTTTTACACCTATATGTATTCAGAATGAACTCATGGAGGGGGTTGGATTCCTGAAAGTCATCTCTTGGACCAGTGTACCAGATATTTTTGCAGAAATATATGTAGTTGCAACTATTTTCATGGGATTCTTGTGATGTGATTTTTGGCACTGTGTTTCTTCAGTTTTTTTATGCATTTGATGATTAAGTATTTCTAGCACCCACTTATATTCTTATGTTAATCATCTCTTAAGTTTTAAAGCAGATTTCATGATTCATATGCTCTGTATTGTTTGAGGTTTTCACATAGGTGTTTTCTCTTCTAAGAAAATGAATTCATATTTATATGCTCATTTTTCTTCTTCCCCATACTACAAATGAAAAAATTACCTTGTGCCACTGATTGTATCTACCTTGCCCCATCTTATCTCTACAACTGATCATTTGGGATACTTTACCTAGCTCTCAAACCTAGTGCTTCTGTCCAACAAACCCTAAATCAAACCCTACTGTGCTAAATACCTAGCCTAAGATCTACATATTCTCCAGTTAATTTCATTGACTGTGAGGTTTTTTTGAGAGAGCCCTCTCTAATTTGGCAATGATAGCTTCCAAGTCCAAAGTTTGTTTGAGGTTACCTTCTTGGCTTCCTTTCTCAACCTTGGGACATTGAGGAGTGCGAACAAGTCCTGGATTACTCCAAACTGTTGTTCTTCAAAACTTGACATGAGTTTCGTGTCATAGGCCCTCCTGTGACATGTCACTTCCTATTGACTTCAGCTCAATATATAGGAAGTTGATCTAGAAACCTTCAATACCTTGGAGCCTACATGCCTTAATGGAAGGTTTCTCTCCTTTGACGACAGTTTCTCATCATTGACCTTCAATCAAATGATTCTATGAGTGTTTGACATCGGATTATCTATTCACACTTCATATATTGTACTGGAAGTAAGCTTTAGATCCATTGTCATTATTGGTAGTTTCTCTCGTACTTGTTAATGGTTCACATCATTGACTGGTAATCAAGTGGTTTCTACCATGTTTGAATACGATACATTCATTCACATGGCTAGATTCATACTACGGATCAAGAGATGGAGATTAATACCCTGGATCTAGTTTCATCCATTCAATCTATGTGGAGATATTAAATATTCATGATTGTAAACATATATCCATTGATGGTTACGTCCATACTATGCCATTTGTTGACATGGATCTTCAGATGTATTTCCATACTAGTTATTTGAAACATTTATGCTCTAAGTATGGGAATGCCTACCTCAACGATGATTATATATTGCATTATAACATTTGATTGATTGTTTCAGGTCTCTGACTATAGTCTCTAACCCAAATCTTGGCATGATAAAGCACTTTAGTCATCAAACATCTCTTCTGCCTTTTCACTTTAGGGGGAAATGTGTTACATGTAATCTCATTGCATATGCAAATAACCATCGGTTTGGATCTTTCGCTATCCATAAATGTGTTCCAAAGCATCCCCTTGCAAGGCTAGAATACAAACTATCTGAAAGAGAATGAAATTATTGGATCCCATGGCTCAAAAACCTATTTTTAGCTTCCTACGCCATTCCCTAGTCAATTTTTGCGCATACGCAGAAGAGTCCATTAGAAACTGCACATAAGTGTGCTCTGTCTTACACTATGACCTGCGCAGATGGCTTAATGCATGTAAAAATAAAAATTAAAGTCTAGAAGCATTGCTAGTCGAATCTGTCCCAACTAGCAAGCTTAGAATGGATGCATATTCATCCCTGATCCCTCCCATCATGGAGCTACCTCCCTCTCTTTGTGGAACCCCTATCCCACCATTAGTGGATCTTATCCCTTGGAAAATGGATCCCAAACTTCTTCCTCTTGGCATATAAAGCTAACACAAGACTGAGGATTGAGGGGGATTATTAAAGGTAGGCTTATGCTGCAAAAATAAGGCTAGAAGGTTATTCTTCCAAGGAGAGGGTTGGAGATTATAAGAAGAGGCTTGTAACATCAAGGCTTTGAGATTGTAAGTTTGTTCTCCATTTTATTAATATAAAGGCAATTTTTCTTTCCCAATTATGTATTCTTTGATATCATTTATGAGATTCCTTAATCACCCACATAGGTTATGATTTATTATTCATTCGATTTATGATATATGTTGAGTTAATTAGTTCATTTATGTTTTATGTTATATAATGGATGGTTTGACCTTGTGTGTGTTTCTATCTATGTAGATCTCCTTCAATACATCATGGAGAAGTTGTGGGAAGTTTTGGAATGGTCTCTAAAGCATTAAGGAGAAGCGAAGGGTTGAAAGCTCTGAAAGGGACTTCATCAGACATTTCGATTAAATGGTAAGTGACCTCTCTCATATTGTTTGTTTCAGTCAATCGTAAGCTAGGGAAAGGTAGCAATTATTTGTTGTTTGTTAGGGAGATCTGTCTTGTCCACAAGAGGGATTATTCCTCCTAACACTTCTAGCACCAAAAATGTTGATGGTGCTGCACTTGACAACATTCAAGGGGTCTCCCTGATATGTGGTCCCAATTATACCTCACACCGCTTGGGATAGGAGCCCCATTTGGAATATGGCCCAGTTTCCAAGTTCTTAAATACTTTCCTTGGCTATAATTGTCAGCAAGAGAGAGGGATGCATGTGTACTTTAGAAAAGCAAGAAGGTATGCTTGGTGAGTGTTTAGTTCTAGGTGTGCCGAAGTTATTTTACCACGGGGAGAAAGAGTGAAGTGAGCCTCTTGGAGAGAGGTAATAGTAACACCCTAGAGGAGACACACGCAATCAAAATATTTTTCTAACATCAAGTGGAATAGTCCAAAAAATATGTGACGGTCATTACAACCAATGAATGAGAAATATATGTTTAGTATCTGGTGGAATACTCCATGCAGATGAGATAGTGATAACAACTATTACAACACATTATCAATTATATGAGTACTAAAATAACCAAAATAGTTCTACTACTTTAGCACAGATGAAAGAAAACATGAAATACAAACATATCCATAATAGCCTTACAAACATTCATAATGCATGCATGAAGAACTTGTCGGCCTTGAAGGCTTATGTTATAAGTAAAATTTCCAGGACACATGTATACAATGAACATCACTAGCTCCAATAGTGGAGCATTGGAGCCATTTCTCGATCCACAAAAGGGCTAGCTTATCTCTCTAATGCTTTGTTGTAGGAGCCAAGGTGAAAAGTCCTTAGATCTTATAGTGAGGATGTATATGTAACTAAGGGGTGATGCTTCACCTCCCTTGTGACTTTTTGACTACCCTCATGACTATTTGACTTCCACGACTTTCACCTTTACATGACTCTTCATATTCCATGTGTGTCCATTGGAATTCCACTTTACAATACATTTTGAATGACAATTTTCATGATCCACCATAATGATGTGGCATATGACAACTCATGACATGACATGACATGACACTACTGATATGGACTACCTGATGATATGGCAATGTCAAGCCACTGATGTTGTTATGTCTTGAGTTTCTTCTTGAGAATACTCTTCTTTCCACCTTCACATGGCTTGGTGATAAGGAATCTTCAATGACCTCAAGCCTTGAGTTGCAGTCACAAACTGATGTCCCTCTCCTTTCTCTTGATTGATCGACTTTCATATTCAGCTACAAATGTGTCTTTCAGCATGTTTTCCTCCATATCCTTATTCATCATCTTACCATGGCATCATAAGGTACCTGCATATACAATTCACTCATGAAGAGACGAAATCAACCCAAAAATCCCCCTATTCTAACATGATGCATCTTAATCCATTGACTAAGATGGAACCAGGTGACAGGCTGTGAAAGGGGCTCAATGACTATGCAGATGCATAGTTAAATCATCCAGGGATGAACCTTGAGCCTTGAGACTAAGTAATGCACAGTACAGGCTAGGTCAAGAAGGGAAACATCGTAGTTCCAAGAGTTAGTGCGGCGGGATGAGGGAATGGGCACTAGATCATCTTAGTTCGTAGTTTTACGAGGCAGAGAAGGTTGGGCCATTGCCCAATTGTGTAGCTCAATAGCTCAGGGGATGATCTTGATGCTAGAGACTACGCAGTGTGTAGGTCAGGCCAGGCTGGGAAGATGGATTACATAATTATGGAAGCTAAGGCCAGGGCTTGATCACAAAAATTGTGTAGTTCAGCAGTCCTGGGAGGTAGAAATTACACATTGCATAGTTTCAAGAGGCAACGTCATATCTTGAGGGTTGGTACTACGTAGTGCATAGTTGGGGAAGGCCGGATGACACTAAGTTTCTAGGTAATTTATGAAAATTTGCTAAGTGTGGGACTAGGGAGGCTTAAGTGAATAGTGATATGACTTGACTATGATGACACACTTATAAAAATTGATGACACAATAACATAGATCATCCAAAACATGTTAACAACATGTTTTCCTTAATGTGAAAACTTTGCAATGACTTTACGACAAGTGTGACACTAAGGATACACTTTGTGACGATCATGATGACACTTGTGCGACAATGCTTAAAACTTTGAGCATGAGTGCGACAACTTTTTACATGGTTATAACAACTCATTTACACAAATATGACCTCTTAAAACCACCAAATAGGCTTATACACATAATGCAGCAACCTTCATGTGAAAGACGATATTTTTCCTATCTTGCAAAAGGAAGCAAAACACCTCAAGAAAACACATGGAATGGATTTCAACGTTTACGAAGACCATGTACAAGACTAAGGAAGGCTCTGAGATTGAGCGCAAGCCAAAATTTTGGAGGGCGTTGTAGAAGCGACAATAGATTCCTACATGGGTACTTTGTACATTGCCATACCATGTTTTTTGGTGTGTTTTGATTTTTAATTTTCTTATGAACTCCTTCTGTTTCCCCTGATTATCTTGTGTTACACTTGGTTTGCAGATGTCGACGTACCCTTAACCTTACATTGGCTATGTTGATGGTGCTAGCTTTAGTGCTTGAAATCTTATTTCTGCTACATGGGCAATTTACATGCCTACCGATTAGTTAGTGAATCTACATGGGATATGCCTTGGTCACATGAATGACAACATTATAGAGTATAGTGCATTCATTTAACTATTATCTGAGGTCATTTCACTCGGAATTCATTTCTTAGTTGTTAAATTGGATTCTCAACTCGTAGTATTACATTTGAGTAATGTTTATTCAGTGATATTTCTATCAATGTTAAGGATGTTTTTACAGGTTTGTCTCTCGGAAAGGGAATTTGATTACATTGAATATCAACATATTCCAAGACATTTAAACACATTAACTGATGCATTGGAAAACTATGAATTAAATCAAAATTTGCAAAATTTGTAAAAAAACAAACAAACATCCACATGATTATACAAAATAGACAAAGTAAATAGTAGTCTCCATAGATAAAAGTTTTTTTTTTAATTATTTTACAAAATTTGTGTCCAAGAAACATAGGGCCCATGACCTTTATTATCCGAATATATGGTGATAAAACCAAAAAGACAAAATCTAGCTTAGAAATCCTAAAAACTAGTTATGCTAATGGTAGCAGACAATGACCCAAGAAATTCATCGTAGTGGATGACCAATCCATCCAGCTACCCCTATTTCATGCCTTTAAAAATGAGGCGAGAGATCATCAACCCCTATATCATGAGTACCTTAGGTTAGTCCCTCAAGATTCTGCTTGATCTCAACCAATGCCTTTGTTGCCTCTGGGTCTAGAGCATCGATGTGGACTAGTGGATATGCATGCCTCTGCAATGATGACATCCCCACTGGTTTGACTGGTACAACATTTACATAATAAGTAGATAATTAGTCTTGACACAAGAACATAATACATAAAAATTTTGAAATTTGAAAAATAAAAAAAAGGGTCCTTTACCTTAATCATCCCACTACATGCCATTAGGAAGGGTGAGGTTTGGATCACCTATAAAATATACACTCGCATATGTTTAGTCCTCAATCATAACTGGTTGTTGTCTCATCCATCTAAAAAATGTAGGAGTAAACCTCATCATTAGGCCACCTCTGTGGTCGGCCATCAAATCTACCCATTGCCTCATGTGAGGATCTCTGGGACCTAGCATCTTTATTGAAATCCTCTGCAGGCATAGTAAAAGAATCATTTCCAAGGAAAACGATACCACAATGGAACCATATCCAAATTTTGTTAAGTTCCCTATTTTTCCATAGTAAGTTGCTCTTTCAAGTTAGCCAGAACTCTTTTGTACCAGTTAAATACAATTGGATCTAAACATTCTAATGTGTATTGCATCTGATATTTGGTAGCTTCCAAATAGACACAAGATAGTAAAGAGTCTGGTATTCAAAGGAACATCTTGAACATCTTTGATTTCGATCTTACCATCAGTACTTGGTTGGGCATCATCAACACAATATGCGTATATATAATACTTGGTTGATTCTCCACCTCTTTAGTAATTGAATAATGAAACATCAAACATGATCTCATTTACGTGAAATCACACTCAAGAAATATATTTCTTCAATATATATTGTGAGTGTATGCTCACCGATACGAAAACATCGTTCATTCCTATGAGTGATACTATTGGTTAACTTTTTCTAGCTTTTGACTACCTTTTTGACATAGTTTTCTTCCTAGTCACACACACCTAGTGCTTGTCAAGGTAGCCAGAAGCCTCTAGCCACATGAAGAAATCTTATTATGTGCAGATACAACCTAAATTTCCTAATGTTGATAGTGCTGCCAGGGATCATGTTCTAGAGACTTATGTCTCCTAGGAGATCAATTCATATACTCATCTTATCCTATCTATTCGAGATGACTTGGGCACATTATTCGAGAAGATTCCTAACTTCTCTTTTCCCCAAGCGTCCACATTCATACTCCTCGGAGACTCTCTAGTCCTATATATTCTGGTCTACCCTTGAGAGTTAGGGGAGCACCAAAGAGAGATTCAAAAAAACATTTTGTCATATTTCCATTGAGAGAGATTATGTGAGTCTTGTTTTCCTCAAGGTAATTAAGCCTAGATAGGGGGAGACTTTGTCGGATTCCTAAGAGGAGGTAACAATTTTGAAGGTATACTTTGTAATTACTCATTTGATGATTAATGAAATATTTATTCCTTCCCATTAAATTGTGTTTTTATATTCATTGTTCATGTTTTAGTTTGATCTAACAGTCCTATGTGGAAGACCACTTCTTGTCTTGTTTGGTGGGGCATGCCACGTGGGGTCTAGGTTATCGTGGAGAACATAGCTCTTGGAGCAGGAGAAATTTTCTCCATGTTGGATTCAATATTCTTCACCAAGTTGCATGGATCCTAGGTTAAGACTGAAACCCTCTTCTAGGGTAGATCATGAATTAATGTTAGATATATTTAGATTGCGTGGGAATCTGCTTGTGCATGTTTCATTTTTCATCCTATTGATTTGGCAGTATGATTGAGGGTTAGGAATACAAAGAATAGATCCTAGTAGATGGGTACATTTAGTTGTAACACTTGGCATATCCATGCTTAAATTCATGCTTTCAAGCATTACTCCTAACTAGGAGTCAATAATTAGTCAACATACTTGCCTTAACAATAAACTCTATATTACTCAAGCACAAATATCCTCTAGTAGTATAGAACGTTTAATCATTGAATTTTAAACACATTAACAATTAAACTTGGATTCTCATCAATAACATAAGTCATACAAATAACCTTGCAACTCAAGAATATGTTAGTATACATAGGGAACTTCCATTACCTCATATCTTGGGAACAATCCTGTAATACATATTATTGTAAATACATATAGGGATACACATTCTATAATTGTAGTGTTGATACACACCCAATGTTATGCAACAATAACATTCAATAGTCAAGTGCAACAGGTATACTGTAAATAAATGCTTATCTTATTATCTTGAATTGAATTGTAACTAAGAGTGGGACTTCAACTCTCCACCCAACCATAGGCTAACTGCACTATTATTCTTTCTTATAGAAAACCACCCCCAACCAGATTCATAGTTTGAGGAAGAAAATTGCATAATAGTTCTCAACCAATCACTCACTTGCAAGGGACAAAGCCCATTTCTCAGGTGATTCTCAACAACTTCCAGTTGTAACACCATAATGGATCTAAAACAACAACATAGGGGAATTAGATAGTGCACAAAGAGTCTCATTTCAGTTTAGGGGGAGGAAATTAACGAATAAAGGGAAGTTTATTAATTGTGTTAGCTACCATAGGAAAAAGAGCACACCCAACCCAATAGTTTATCAAACGGTACTAGCACCAGTGTTATCAACCCCAAGGATACACATGGTGTTTATCAATCCCACAAGTACTAAGGTGCCTCAACCTATTAAGTAGTTTCTCTACCCATCAAGTTACCCAATAGTTTATCAACCCTAGGGAAAGACACTACTCAAGTGGTTTATTAGCAAGCAATCCCTCATAGGTTTGTCAATTCTACAAGCACGTGGGTATTCCAACTCCATCAAAATCTCTCTAGAAACAACATATAGGCACAACATAGGTGTCACCTAATCCCACATAGTCACAAATAGAGGCCCACACAAAGCACATGTAATCCATAGGCACAATTAAAAGCTTGTATGAATGCAAGGAATCCACAAGAAAAAACATGAGCATGCATGAACCCTAAATTAAATATAATTTCTATCGTCAGATCATCTGCCTAATGAATGACTTAGATTTACTACGAAAATAAAATATTTTACAAGGAAATTTTTCATCTATTTTTAGCTTTGAGGGCATTGCCCCTGAACCCTCGCCAAGGCGGGGCTCATAAAATCGTCGTCACCCTCCCTATACCCCATTGACAATGAGTAAACGGGCGATGTTGTCACCTCGTTAGAAATTGGGGTCCAACATGCTGATACCTCTGAATAAAGAAGATACTCAAGCTCCACACCCAACATCCAATGCACTATAACGAAAACACATACTAAATGATCAACCATTTACTAATAAATACAAAACTCTGAACGCATATTAAATAATTAAATTAATTAAATTAGTGTAAATCTGGGAAGAAGCATAAAATATACACCTGGACTTGCTCGTCATGACTAATGGGAACTCTTCGAATATTGTGACGATTTAATTATGCTTTCATTATACAACTTTATTCTCCCTCTACTTTTCTAGTCATAAACTCAGTCCTTCCAATCATTTCTATAGTTTCTCCATGACTCCCCCACCCCACTTGAGCTTCAGACATTAAGAGGCATTAACGGCACGTAAGGATGTATATTTTTTGATAGCTTCCAAGTCCTCCAACTTAGAGCACCCATAAACAATAAGATTGCAAAGCTTTGTGCATTATGCTAACCCTCTCACATTCTTTAGTTTCACACATCCATAGAGCCACAACTCCTACAAAGACCTCAAATGTTATAGCCATGAAAGATCTTCTAACTCATGTTCGTCAGCCAACAACAATGTCTTCAAATTCCTCAAGTCACATACCTAATGGAGTTCGCTTATGGGACATCCCTCCACTCTTAAGCCACTCAACTGAGGTAATCATCCAATAGAATTTGGTAAACATTTCAATTCCTTGAAATTTACCAACCACAATTTCCTAAAGTTCCTCAAGTCACGAGTGAGTGGGGGAGTTCGCTAATGGGACAATTAGATACTATCAACTCAGTCAACTAAGCCAACAATCCAACAAAAGATGAAAAAAAATTGAATTCCTTGCAATTACCTTCAAGTTACAAAAGTTAACAAGAGAGCAGAGGAGTTCGTTTATGGAACAACATCCTATTCTCAACTCATCCAATCGAGTCAATTGTCCAATAGAAGTTGGAAAACATTTCAATTCCTCGAAATCAATCAAATTTAATGTCTTATAAATAAGAAATATACAATGATTTAGGACTTGGTCTACTCAACAAGTTTGATGTCTATTTTGATAGGGGTTACCAACCAATCCTTTAAAAAGGCTCAATCTACTCCAAAACAAGTTTAAAATCTGCGAAAAATTTGGTCTGCTCAAGCACAAAAGCTTGCATTTCAATCAAAACTATAATCCAACCTGTCTACGTCCTGTAGCTAGAATAATTTTTATTTGTAGCCAAGACAATTTGGGACAACAACCATGTGTAATTCGGGCTTACAACCAAGTCAATTTGGGCCTACAACCAATTTTGTAACAAGCTTTATTTGGCCTACAATTAGGGCTTGACTTCTATCAATAACTTGGCCTAGTTTAGACCTATCTTATCTCTCTCAAAAACATTCTAAAATCTTTCCCAAAAACAATGCAAAATATCCTCCTACAAACTTTGTAATCCTCCCCATCACAACACATGCTTCCTTAGGTAGATACAACTCCTTATCTTGGCCCTATCTTTACTAGGTTCGACCTTGTGGTTTTTCACAGACCTTATTGCTTACCCAAAACCCAAGATGATGCTCAAATGAGCCACATGAGTGGCACATATATAGTGTTTGACATCATCTTTTTGGGGAGCAACTTTAGTTCATTTGTCTTGTGGCCAAATTTTCCACTAGCTGGGCCAACTTATGAAAATGACACACACACACACACACACACATAAATATACATTCAAAAATCAATTTATCCTAAACCTTGAGGATTCAATAGGTGTAGCACCTATCACAGTGAAGATCTTGAAAAAGGCTAGTCATTTATGTAACTTTCTCTTTCATTTGGATGTCAACCTTTGGTATCAATAAAAACCTTTTTCAACACACTCATAATATATATTTTCAAATTTCGACATGTTTTTATCATATATGTTATGAAAAATTATCCAATGAAATATCCATGCGATTTTACCTATCAATGGTTGTGAAGAAGCCCTGGAATTTTACAAGTTATTTGTTGAAAATGTAGCAAAAAATTCCTAATTTATTTTTTCCTTAATTAAATTGGGAGAAATTCGAATTTCAATTTTAGTAAAATACTTGGAGGAATTTAACTAAGGTGATATGGCACTTACCACTGAGTTAAATCAATTAATTCAAGTTGGATACACTTGAGTTATGTTTAGTCATGATTGATTGCAAATTTCTAGTAATTTGTTTTAGTTAATTTGACTTTAACTAGTTCGAATTGATTAAGAACTAGTGGAAGGTCTAGTGGGGTGTGTTCACTTGTGACCAACAAGTTAACTCATCAATTAGCCCATAATAATTGATGCATGCAGATAACTCGAGTTACCTAGTTGAGATTGGAGTTCAAGGGTAGTGTACTATTGTAAACAATTCCAAATTGTACAAGTGGTGCATGCAGTCAGAGAAGGGCCTACATGAATTGCACAATTCCCAATGAGAAATTTCCGTAATTAATAGGGGCCAATTCCTTATTGAACAACATAAGGAAATAGGGACTTGGTTAGGCAAGAATTTGGTTAAGTATTGACCATAGCTTCTTTGTGAAGTAGTGAGATAGATTATACTAGTGCAGAGGTTTCTCGGGCTTGAGAAAGCATTGTATTTCTTCTTTATTTTCTGACTAATGCAATACAGATAGGAAGGGGTTTTGAGAAATTTCTTTCCAATAGATAAATGTCTGAGCATATGTGATTGAATCTTATCTCATTTTTATTTTGTGATTTCTCGATCATTAAATTGTCTCTGTTGATGAATGAAGCATATTCAAGTCTTTTGTTTTATTAAATTACATAAGCAATTTTGAATCTACAAGGAATTTCTACATGGTATTGGAGCAGGAATCAAAATCGAAGAGAAGAACTCGAAGTTGTCTTTGCAGGTGAATAAAATTTGCAAAATCATTCTTTAGAGCTAGCAGGATGTCGTTCTATGGATTAAGACTCGAGTATGCCCTTGAGGGTAACTCAAATTATATTACTTGGAAGGACAGGATTGAGTCAATGTTGGAAGATAATGGGATGAAGGAATTCATAGATAATGATATCTGGAATCCTCCAATAACTTATGTTCAAGATCTAGCAAAATGGAAGAAGCGTATTGCAAAGGCAAGGATGATCATATTAGAGGTATTTCGAGATCATATTGTCTCAAATATCCATGGGAAGGAGACTCCATATGAAATGTAGCAAGCCTTGATAGACTTGTTTTAGAACAACAGTGACAACAAGAAGCTTGCACGGAAGGACAAGCTTCAGAAGATAAAGATGGAAAAAAAAGACACAATACCAGAGTACCTAAGCAGGTTCACCCAATGTCGGGATGAACTTGGGAGTGTTGGTATTATGGTTGTAGAAGATGATATGGTAAACCTAGAACTTCTAGGCCTTCCCAAGAGCTGGCACAACTACCAATATTTAGTAAATGGGAGGGAGAAGCTACCAAAAAGGGAGCGATTACGGTCCGACTTGGTTCAAGAAGAAAAATGGCAGAACACCAGAGATGGAACCTCATCCAAGTGTGATGATGAGGAGAATTGTGCCTTGGATATAAAGGAAAAGAAAGGGAAAGGGAAGAAATCCCAATCCAGGGTAGAATATGGTTAGGCAGGAAAGAAGAAAGACTTGTCAAAAATCAAGTGGTTTCACTGTCATGAGTTGGGACACTATGCCACAAAGTGTCCACACAAGAAGGCAGGTAAGAAGCCCTCAAGAAGAGTGGCAAGTGAAGCTTTAGCTCCATAGTTCGAACTTGATTTCACCTTCATTGCTTTTATGGTGAGAATAGTGATGGGTAGTGTGTGGTATTTTGATAGTGGAGCCTCATTCCATATGATGGGAAACAAAGAATTCTTCAGTGACTTGGAGGAGAAGGACCTCTAGATGCATATCGATATGGGAGATGATGGAAGATACATCATGACCGATATTGGTAAAATTACTTTTTAGAGGGATTCTGGTTCCCTTCTCAAATTAAAAGATGTCATGTATGTAGCAGGTATGAAGAAGAATCTCCTTTGAGTTTCTATGTTGGAATATCATGGCTACGATGTGATATTTGGTAAAGGGAAGGCTTTACTTAGACACATCGCAGATCAGGGTTTGTGTGAAGAACCTATACAAATTGGATGTAGAAGAATATGTAGCATTGAGCACAAAAGCAAAGAAGGTGCAAAGCTAAGACATCGATGAATTATGGCATAGGAGACTTGGTTATTTGCACCATGGCACTTTGAAGATCATGCAGTATATTTCTACCGGACTTCCCAAAGGTGCACTAGAGTAGCGAGATACATGAAAAAGGGTGTACATTGGGGAAGTACACAAAAGCCACCTTCAATGATCAGGATAGTAAAGTGCAAGCAATCCTTGAAAGGATTCACTTGGATGTGTGTGGACCTTTCTCGAAAACCTCCACATCGAAGCACAAATATTATGTGATATTTGTAGATGATTTCTCATGGAAGTACCAGATTTTCTTCATGCAGAAGAAAGACCATACATTCTCCAAATTTGTTGAATTTAAAGCACTTGTTGAGAAATATATTGGAAGGAAAGTGAAGGCTCTCAGGAGTGATAATGATGGAGAATATGTGTCGAATGAGTTTAAGAACTTCTATGCAAAAGAAGGCATTTGACGGTAGTTGACAGCACCCCATAACCCACAACAGAATGGGTTGGCTAAGAGGAAGAACAAATGTACTATGAATAGAGCCTATCGTTTCACCTGTGGGTTGAAGCATGCAACACTACTGTTTCTTTACAAAACAGAATTCCTCATAGGATTCTTGGCATGCGTACACGAGAGGAAGCTTTTTTATGGAAGAAACTAGATGTGTCACACTTCGAGATCTTTGAATCGTTAGTTTACTTTCATGTTTCCAAGCATGCAAGGAAAAAGTTAGAGCCTAGAACTGAGTTAGGCATATTTTTGGGGTACAATGATACACCTTACAACTATCTTGTGTACTTTCCATCTCTCAGGATGATCATTTTTAGGAGAGATGTAAACTTTGATGAGGAGAATACAATGAGGTGTTCTCTTGAGAGGGAGCTTCATTTGCATTATTATCAAGAGATTTTGGCTCCAAAGGAAGAACCTAAGGAATTTGTGGAGAAGCCACAAGTATAGGAGTAGAGAGTGGAGACATCCACTCAAGAAGAGACATCCAAAGATGGAAGGAAGCACACCAGGGAAGCTAAGAGATTATTGCATGATGCTAGAGAGAATGCGGGAGCACCCACATCATATCAAAATAAGAGGAGGTAACCATATCGGTACACTGGTTACATGGCTCTAATGAGTGAGCTTATAGAGACTGAGCCATCCTCATTCGAGGAAGCAAAGCAACAACCAGTCTGGGTTGGTGTCATGGGTAGAGGAATATGATTAAATTATTAGAAACAATGTTTGGGAAGTGGTCCCAAGGCCATAGGACAAGTCAATGCTAGGTTCTAGATGGATCTACAAGGTGAAGCAAGCAGTGGATGGAAGCATCAAGAAACACAAGGCCATATTTGTGGCCAATGGGTTCTCTCAGGTGGAGGGAATTGACTATAAGGAAACGTTTACTCCTGTAGCAAGGTACCCTTCTATCAAATCAATTCTAGCACTTGTAGTGCAGATGGGATGGAAGATCCATTAGATGGATAAGACAACATTCCTCAATGGAGTGATTGAGGAGAAGGAAAATGATTTATTATAGTATTATATGTCGATGATTTAATTTTAACATGTGATGTGAAGTTTATCAAGTGTTTCAAAGAGGATTTTGCAAGAGAATTTGAGATCTAGGAATCGAGGCTCATGCATTATTTCCTCGGTATGGAAGTATGGAAAGGAGATGGGGACATTAGGGGAATTTTGAGGTCTAAAATGGGCCTCCTACGAAAAATGCACAACCAAAATAAACTTTATAAGAACCAATAGGATTCAAGATGACGATGTCAACCATGGGGGATGATTCACCATTTTTGGATTATAAAAGTAAAAAAGTTTAAAAAATAATAAAATAATAAAACTACTTTTTCAACTTATCTCCCTAAATTTTTACTCAACTTTCAAGAGAGAGTACTCATTGGATGCAAAATTTGATTCCTTATCAAGGAGTACCCTTGTTGCATACTTTCTATGGACCCTGCTACACGAAAAATGAGAAATACATGAAAAAACGTGATTGCAATCACGTTTTTCATGTAGCAGGGTTCACCGAAAGTATGCAACATGGTGTTATGCTCTTGACCTGCAAGAAGATACCAGAATACCAAATATGCAAAGAAATATACCTAGAACATAGAACAATAAGAAATAACAGCAAGTATTTTATTATTCAGAAAGGAAAGCAATGTTCACTTGCCTCCTTGAGGGGGCAACCTCCAATAAAGCTGGGCTCAATTACAAAATAAGACACGATGCTCCTCGAGGGGAGTCTCTATCCTTTATATAGGATTTATACATGCAATACCATGGGTCAATACCATGGTTCTTATTAATACCATCTATCTAATAC
>APFE031136058.1:0-12496 GCA_000404065.3 Pinus taeda | reverse complement strand
TGTGATATTGCTTTTGAGCACTATGTTTACATTCGGGTCCTCTTCATGCGGCTCAGACCTCATCATTTGCAAATTCTGAGTTGGGGGACGTTGGAGTACCCCTTTTTTTCATAGCGTCGCTATCAATGTAGGCAGTCTTCTGCCTCATGATCAAACTGAGTACAGTACAAACATGATCTCGTCTGATTTGTACAATCGCGGGCATATTGTCCTGGTCCTTCACAATTGTAACAAATTAGTTGTCTGCAACCCCTTCGTGGTCCCATTCCACCTCGACCTCATCCGCGCCCTTGAAATCCAGCGTGTGCCATTCCTGCATTTGGATTGAGGGCTCGCGTTTCGGTCTGTACCCTGTAGGCAGGAGTCCGATCCATCATTAGTTCGTAGCTTCTGCAGGTGCGTTCATCATGGCCTACCGACTTGCAGAAATTACAAAACAATTGCTGGGACGTCTGCGTATACTTTTGCAATAGATGACAATTATCCGTAGTGTGTTTTCCTCCTATCTGACCAATCGCGCACCATAGTGCAGGTGCCGCTCTCGGTCCTGTTTGTGCCTCCGGTCTTAATGGCATCGACCCTCCTCTTGCCAAGTAATTCGCGAAGACTGGACATTAGTCCTTGTCATGCCCTTGGCCTTTGCATTTTATGCACTATACCTCCTCGCGCGCTTCTGGCCGAGGTGTCCTGTCCTGTTTCAAACTCTGCATTTCCAAACACAAATTTTGCAGTTGCACGTGGATTTGTTGGACTCCTAGACCAGGATCTTGTATAGGGGTCTCATGCAATCTCATTGCCATCTCCAAAGCTTCGGCTTGGGTGGAAAGCTTTTGTTGTGACAACGCCGTCCTTAAATGTGGTGTTAATGACGCTACAAACCATTCGTGGTGCTGTCCATCCGTCAAAGTCATGTTGGCTTCGCGAATCATACTCTTCAGTCTCTGGTCTAGATCCCAAGGTGTCTCGCCTGGGAGCATCATGGTTTCCTTAAATCCGATAATTGATTGTGTCTTCACCTTTGGCTTGCTAAATTCCCTGTTCAGCGCAACTTGGATTTATGCGGTTCTTGCGTTTGGATGGTCAATAGAATGCTTAATGTACCATGTTAATGCGCGATCTTGCAACGCGCTTACCAGCGTAGCCTTCTTTATATTTTCATTTATGACTCCTTGTGCTTCCCATACCACCCTTACCACGAACCAGACTTGGTCCAGATCTTCATTCCCTACTCCTCTGAATACCGACAGTTTGATCGCACTCGCCATACTGAACTGTGGGGGTGGCGCAGGTGGGGTGGGTGGAGATGGAGGTGAAGATGGTAAGACAGGTGGCGGTGTAGGTGGAGGTGATAAGCGCGGAATTTGCTGTCTTATCAGACTGACCGCGCTTCTCGGAGAAACTTTCGTGAGCTCTTACTTGTTTTCCCGCGAGAGTGAAATTAAGGGACTAGTTTCTAATTCTTCACTACTTCCGTTTCTGTAGATCTTCACACTTCGCATAGTCCCAAACATTAATTTATTCGCATAACCCGCTTTTCACACAATAAATCTTAATCCAAGTGTTCAAAGATTTAATATACTTACGTCGCGGTCCTTTGAGGAAGCGTCGTTTCGCCTCGCTGTAGCCGACAGTCGTATCTACAACGAACTCTGTGATAAATCCTCTTATAATTCGATCGAGCCAATGGTCCATAGCTCGCACGATCTTATCTTCTGATGCTTCTAGTATGTGCACTAATTCCGAAGTCCACACGATTGGTTTGTCGAGCCTACACCTTCCTTGACTGTTTGCTAGCTTCGCGATCTACTCATACAGCTCAGAAAGAAAGGATGCAAAGAAAATTTCTTGGATTTCTGTATATAAGTAGCGCTCTAACCACTGTTCCTTAGATACTCGCGGATTCCTGTTTTCCTGTGCTGCGAACTCATGAATCTTCTTGTCCAACCGCCATTCAATTTCTTTATTTGTTGGATTCCAGTGACACGACATCAGACATCCCTTATGCAGATCCTAATCCCGACAACAGAACCATTTGTTGGTTTGTAGGGGCCTGACCCAGGTTCGGAGATGATGTAGCCAAACAAATCCTGGTACTACTGGCCCTTTCGGCAACAGTTTGCGGAGCGCGAACTGAGGTCTCACTCGAAATAGTATGGGAGGGTGCTAGAACCAGGTTTTCGCACCCTAGGGATGTCTGATGATTTTCGGTGGTTCACGGTTTGATCCTGCGTGCATGTCGCTATGCGCACCTATCAGTACTTCGCAGCCTGCGATGCTGCCTTCGTGTAACCCTACTCGGGGCTTGATCCGCGTTATTACCCGATATTAGTTGATCACTTAGCTTATCTGTATGTGTTTAGTTATACTTAACAACGTTCATCATTTATACAAGTGTGCACAATAAATAAAATAGTACAATTGCAAAATATATCAACCATATAATAACTCAAAACAGATACACAAGATTTGGAATCAAACTTCTCTTTATTATCCCTTTCCCTGGTTACAGACCTGACTCTACCCTAGGCACTCAGTTGCAGGGGTCCGCGCACTCAGCTAGGACTCTACTAGGCCTTTGTGCACTCAGCTGCAGAGCCTCTTCCTACTACTACGACCCAAATCGCTTAGACTTTTACTCTATGCTCCCTATCTTCTAGACTCCATTCGTTTTTTCTTGACTACTTTACAACTTAGAGCCTCGCTCTATTTATACAATCCCATGGTCCGCGAACCATGGGTAGGCCGACACTACATTCAAAACTTTGGGCGGACAACCCTATGACTCTAACATACAATTTGCGCTTCGCGCTCGCAATTCGCGGAGTCTTTACAACAATAGTACTCAAAACTTGGGCTCTGAGCCCCAAAACATGCAGTGGGGGGATTCCATGCCCAACACTGAGTACGAATCAATTGAATACCATGATTATTGCAGAGAAGTTGGCATTAAGAGGGAGACCACTACACCATACACTCCCGAGCAGAATGGTGTGGCTGAAAGAAAGAATCGTACTATTGTGGAAGTTGTTCGTGCCATGCTTCATGATCAAGGGCTTCCAAAGTTTCTATGGGCCGAAGCTGTGAATACTGCCGTGTATGTTCAAAACCGATGCCCTCATCAAGCATTGGACTCCAAGATTCTCGAAGAAATGTTCACTGGTAAGTCCCGTATATTTTCATGTGCTGAAAGAGAAAAGATGAAAATTGGGTGCATCTGTGAAGAAAGTAATCTTTGTGGGCTATAGTGAAAATTCTAAGGGCTAGAGAATTTATGTGGCTGGTCAAAGGGAAGTTGAGATAAGCCATGATGCCATCTTTGACGAAGATATGGCTCTTAGCAAGATCAACAATTTTCCTATCCCAAGGAGGGACAAAGAAGCAGACACTGAAAGACAAGGTGAAAAAGAGGACGAGACGATGCCGGATGTTGATGAACCTATGGATCCTATTGATCCTCCTCCCTAAGAGCCCTCCTCCTCCAAGAGGAGACCCTCATGGCTTAGGGAGACTCTCGAAGATGCCGAGATGCATATTGCACCAAGGGGGACTTTCCGTGAGAGCAAGAAGCTGAACAGGTATCAAGGATGCTTGACCGCCATGAGCACTATCATTCAAAATGAACCTTTATCATTTGAAGAAGCCGTGAAGCAACAAGTTTGGAAGGATGCTATGAATGAAGAGTACGAGTCTATTATGAAGAATGATGTCTGGGATGTGGTCCCTAGACCCCAGGACAAATCGGTTGTCACCTCTAAGTGGCTCTACAAAATCAAGCATGGAGCTGATGGAAGTGCAGAAAAGTTCAAGGCTCACTTTGTTGCTTGAGGCTTCTCTCAAGAGGAAGGTGTAGATTATGATGAGATATTTGCACCTGTTGCTCGATACGCCACCATCTGCTCGATCATAGCCCTTGCTGCCTCGCAAGGATGGAACCTATATCAGATGGATGTCAAGATCACTTTCTTGCATGGTTTGATCAAAGAGGAAATCTATGTGTAACAACTCGACGGGTTTGAGGTTCATGACTGGGAATCTGATGTATGCAAGTTAAAGAAGGCTCTCTATGGCTTGAAGCAAGCACCCCGGGCTTGGTATGAGAGGATTGATAGCTATCTGATGAAGCTGAGATTCACTAAGAGTGAAGTCGATCCGAACCTTTACTTTAAGGTTGAAGATGATAAACCTCTCATACTGGTACTTTATGTGGACAACCTCTTTCTGATAGGTGCAAACCCTCTCATTCACAAATGTAAGAGGGAGTTGGTTTTTGAATTTGAGATGGACTGATGCACTACTTGCTAGGGTTGGAGGTCTGGCAAAAGCTAGGAGAAATTTTCCTATCTCAAAGAAAATATGTTGTGAAGATATTGGAAATATTTGGGATGGTGGATTGCAAGCCTGTGACTACCATGAAACTTAACTTCAAGAAGTTATGTGGTAGTGCTGCCGGACTTGTATTGGGAAATGCTTTTGAGTATCGTCAACTCATAGGAGTGCTAATGTTCTTGGTGACTCCCGTCTGGATATATGTTTTGTAGTTAATACGTTGGGCCAATATATGGTTAAGCCTCATCACACACATTGGATTGGTGCCAAGAATCTTCTGAGGTATCTTCGGGGCACAATCACTCATGGACTGAGATACACTGCCAGAGATGTGAGGCTGCATGGTTATTTTGATGTTGATTGGGTTGGCAGTGTGGTGGATCGTAAGAGCACTTTTGGGTGCAACTTATCTTTAGGTTTCGTTTCGATATCCTGGATGAGCAGGAAGCAGAAATCGGTTGCTTTGAGCACTGCTAAGGTTGAATACATAGCTGCGAGTATGGCCTCCTGTGAAGCTGTCTGGTTGAGGAAGCTCTTCGGTGAGCTGTTTGGACATGTGTTGGATACCACCGTAATCCTCTGCGACAACCAGAGTGGGATCCGATTATCAGAGAATCCTGTACTTCATGATCGCTCCAAGCACATAAATATCAGGTACCACTTTATCTGAAATATGGTACAACAAGGAGCAATAAAGCTCCATCACATTGGGACTGATGAGCAAGTCGCTGACATTTTGACAAAGCCCGTGGTGAAGGTCAAATTCTTGACTTTCCGGGAACGACTAGGAGTCGTGGAGAGACCCTCTTATGAGGGTCTTGTATGATATGGACATTGAGCTCTGGGGGCTTGGGGTACTTCTTGGGGTGATGAGCAACCATAGGGTGAGTGGTTCAGCCTTCCCCTAGTGGTTTGTTGTGTATAGGGTAAGTGGTTCAAGCTTCCCTGTGATACCCCGTGGCGACATGTAGGCAGGATGAGTGGTTCATCCTTCTCTTGCTGAGACATCCTACCCATGCAGTCTGAGACTCATGGGAAGTACCTCTCATCTGGCCAATGAGTAGGGAAATGAGAATAGGGACCATAGTACTACCGATGGATGCATCGTGTACTATTGTACTCTATATGCTAGGATGATATTGATTTGGAATCAATTGGAACTGACTTCGGGTCAGTAAGAGTGGTATGAGACACTCTTTTATTTGGGACTGACTTCGGGTCAGTAGAGAATGGTATGATACATTCTCGATCACTTCTTCTTCTTCATAGTTCAACAGAGCAAAGTAGTGCATTGATGGTAGAGATAGTACCGACTGGCAGATGGAGTTCTCCCTAGTTGAGAGGGAGTGTTAAAATTGGCATCTAGGGCCAAACTCCATAGGGGTCACCTTATTTGTGACAACTGATATTTTTCTTGGATTCCTCTCTCCGAGAGGTGTAGGATTGATCTAAAGATCATCTGATTCCGACATGTAAAAATGAAGATATGAATTTATTTGGATTATTGACAAATTGTCAAGGCCAGCGAGCTATCAAAACAGGCATTTTTACCCCTAGTTCATCCTCAACTTTGCATATAAAAGAAGAGCTCAAGTCATTATTCCATCATCTCATCTTCACTGTTCTCTCTCTCCTCACTTGATTGGATACACAAATCTGGCAGCTTTCTCTCACACGTGTGAAGGAAGGAGGACTTTTCTGTTTGACTGCGTTGACCAGGTTTGACTGAGCTGCAGGGAGACTGTTTTGGGCTGCATTGACCTCCCTTTGACTGTGCTTTGGGTATCTGGCTGCAGATTTTGGCACAGAAACTGAGGTGATCGGACCTCTGGTTTGACCAGCGTTGACTGCCCTAGTTGCTGGCTGCAGTTTGACTTTTGTTGACTGCATTTGACTGGACTTTTTGGGGCTGTTTTGGACAGTTTGGCTTTGCTGTTGGAGGCCGAAGTTGACCTGGTTTGACCAAGCTGCTTGAAGGAAGAATTCTGCCCTGTTTGACCAGCGTTGACTTTTCTGGTTAGGGTTTTACTGCTGCTTTCATAAATTATCATATTTTCAAATTTGTACTATCTCTCTCTGCTGAACTATTGAAGAATATAAGAAGAATTGATCAAGGGTTTCCCCACATTGGGGTTTGTCCCTGGTTGGTGCCACATCTTGTGTCCTCTTGTTTTGGCTTGTCTTCTAATGTTTATGTTTATGTTCTATCTCCATTTTACTATCATGCTGATGTGATTGCCAAACTGGATACTGATATTGGGCTAATTAAGAAATTGAAGTAAATTGCTCTTAGGCATAGAACACACCAAAAATTAACACCTAGGTTACTAGCCCAAACCATAAGATATATATCACTGTTATCTTGCTGCTGTAGTGACCGCAGACAGTCCTCTATTTCTTTCACGTGTGACTGTTTTTCACCCAAAAAACAGTCCCTTCAACTTCGGTTTAGGTCTCTCCTTCTTCACTGCACTAGAGGCTCCTTTTCTTCGCTCTTTTCTACCCTTTTCTTGTCCCTTCACTTTGCAGATTTCAGAGGTACTTGCTTTTACATTATAGCGGAGTGGACAACCTCTATATATAGAGAACTGGCCCTCCTTTTAGGCCGACTAGAAGCCCGACTTGAAGACTGTTTGTAGGCCGACTTGCTATCTTTGCTTTGGATGGCTTCTTTGGTGGTGTCACATGCTTGGAATTTGGAGGAGACTCGACTTTGCTTGGAGGGATATTCTTTGACTCTTATACAAACATATATATGGTGCAACATGCTCTTAAGGTCTTCAACATTTTTTTTTGACTATTTGAGTCGCCTATAGCACTTTAACATGTGCTAGACCTATTTCAATGAGCAAGAAACTCATTGACATATGTTATAAAAATAAATATCTTTTCTTGAATAAATACAAATATCAAAAGTACATTTATGAAGACCGAACCTAGTTACATTTCCTTCAACAGTATGGACAACTGGGTAAAGATGCTTTATATTTGAGCCACTGTATTATTTTGCATGCAAAAATTGAACAAAACTGAGTTCTACAACCAGGTTGCATGAGTAATAGGAATTCTATGAGTTCTCTAAAATGTGCGGTTGCGAGAGGAACAAACCCCTGGTTCATCAATATACCAAACATATTTTAATCATGTTCTGATAATGAGTCATGGAAAGCAATGAGACGAGATAGTATGAAATGGGCAAAATGAAACGTGATCTTCTCTAAGCAAATAAAATGTGGCCAAGTAGTACACTTATGAAGGCAGCCCATATCATTTTTTAAACTGTGAGAATAAGTCTAGGGCTGGAATCATCGGTGCTCAACATATTATCAAAGCTAATAAGGAGATGCATGAATCATATATAGCTATGGTAATTGACAAAGTGAAATTAGATGAAGGTGCTGTGGAAAAGGTGGCTGAAAGTACACAAGATTCAAGAATACTTTCAAATATATGTTTTGGACAGAGGCTTGTTATATGGTGATTTTTTTATGCATTTGAGTTAGAATTCACAAGCTCTGGATAAGGCGAGGTTGATATGAGACCTGCATTTAGGCTATCAATGTGTATAATTTATGCAACAACTGATATATTCATACAAGAGCAGGTTTAGCTATAGCAAATCAAAACTGGTCATAATAAATGGAACATAGGCTACAGGCCGAGTTTTGTTTTTTGCCCAAAGCAGTTTTATCAACCTGACTTTAATATTGAAAACCCCCATGTGACAATATGAATGTCAATAAAAATGAACCATAGGAATTACAACAAGAAACATGGTAATGGGGAGCAAAGGAGAGATTGTGACAACTCATCAAAATTGCCACAACTATGAGCAAACTCTTTAATATAACAACATGGAACCATAACCTTGAACAAAACACATACTCAACTTGCAGAAGTATTGGCATTTAACCCATGAAACAACTTATCCATGATACCTTCAGGTCATAGGAATGGACTTGCGAGAATAACATTGTAATTTTTTGAGTAACAAAATGGCTGTAGTGGCGCTGTGAGCTGAGACGAGGGAGGTTTTTCTACTCGGGTCTTTGAAAAAAACCCGTAGCTTGTGTTTGAGATGGTGAATTTAACCCAAGCCAAAAAGAGAAAGGCATTTTTGCCGTTACCCACATTAATACATTATTCTCTCAATGAAACAGAAGTGTAGATATTACATTGCTGTTGGGGATTGTATGCAGGGATGAGGTAGCTAGCCACGAAACAGGTGCATGGCTCACATTTGAGGACCAGGGTTTCAACAATTAGCATGATGATGGCATACAAAAACTCAGGAACTGTTGAGAAATCAATGCTAGTAGAATTAGGGTTAGATTTCTCTTTCTTGATAATTACTTGTGAATTATGTTGGCTTATTTTACTTATTTGTTATATTATCTTTCATCAAACAATTACCAAATTATGTGTGCATGAAGATCACAAAAACACAAGACACAAGATGTAGGCACTCTGCCAGGGCAAAACCCCTATCTAGGGGAAAACCTAGTGAAAATCTCTTCCTTCAATAGTTTTTCTTGAGACTCTTCAACCGAGACACAAACCTCTTCCACACCAAGCCAGCCTTTCCTTCTACGATCCAACCTTCGACCTAGTAGCAGCAACACTTTGACCCCAACAACTTTGACTTGGCAGCTTATGACATCAACTGGCAGCAGCAGCATCGACTTTGACAAAGAGACTTCGATCTCCTAAATCAGCCCTCTTGAGAGAGAGAGAGACATCCCAAAACTTAGATTTTGTCCTTCCCTTCCTTCTTGACCAAACTCACACTCCTTTTAGCCTCCTTCTTCACCTTCACACTTTTCCCAGCTCTTTCTTGGATATCGAACTTGTGTGAGAGAGTGAGTCCAAATAAATTCAATCTGCTTCAATATATAGGTTTTTGGTGAGGTCAAATTGCTTAGTTGAGGCCGACTTGGTGTGGAGGTTACATAATTCATCTTTGACTCAGAAATAATTCTTTTTACATCATTCGAAAGCCCAAGAAAGGTCTCATAAAATATACAATGACTCTAATGACACATTATTAATCATAGGAGTCCACAATGGGGACTCTGACTAATAAAATGATGACCCAAGCATCCAACTTCAAACAGAGAGAACCCATGAGCACCACAAGCTTGCCTTTTTGACTATGCCTTTTTTTCTTTAAAAAAAAATTTGCATGCATGTTGATTACTACAGAGCCATGTCAAACAAAACATAGTGAAGTGAAATGGAGAAAGAATGAGCCACGAATGAGGGGGTTGACCCAAAAATGTCACACAAACAGAGCCGTACCAAGTAAACTACCCAATCAGCCAGTCTTTCAAGTTAATTCTTCTTCCAACAAGTAGAAACTATGTATACCTGAACAACTGAGTTCTTATACTGTTGTCAATAACGCCAAAATCTGTTACCATGCAGTGGGTAGCGACAAATTCGCATGGGTTTTTCCTGAAATGCTAGGGTTCGAGCAGAACCAAGAGTAGAGTTCAAATAGCAATGCCAAATGAATGTGGAAGTGGGTTGGCAGCCTGCCTTGGGTGAGGCATGCATCCCAAGGCATGCCTTGGGAAGTGCCTCATCAAATATAATAATCATCCACCATACCAACATTAATCACCCATTCATTTGTGAATGTAACCCATACCCCTTTCCTTTATGTGCCATTTATATCATATGGCAAGACAAGGTTAATCACATGCCATTTGAACATTTATATAATAATGCCCAAACTATATTTGCATCATAAATCCCAAAACATATTGTTGTGTATCATCGATGGAGCATGCTATGATAGGGCAAGGCCAACAATATGTAACCAACAACATCAATATGTAACCTCTACATGTATCCAAATGAAAAGTATTTCATCCATGTTCAACAAAACATTTGAACTGTCACTTTTCATAACATATGCCATCAAAAAGAAATTGACTTTGTAATGTTAAACCGAGATTTGCTGTGTACCACCCATATGGAAATATGTTACTAGTGTGATTTTGAAACCTGATGAATTTTTACGTAGACAATTGTTTTCCAATGATTTACCGTGATCCTCTTTCAAAGGTGAACAACAATAAGATCAAAATATCAATCCTGATTTCTTGCGAATTCTCTGTTTTCTTGTTGTGATTCTATGTCATGGATGCCATAAATCATAGCACATGCTATCAACCAAAATGGTCATTGAGTTCTATCTAACATGTAATTTGAACAGATCTGAGAGTCAACACCTTATTTCCTACAGGGACCCCACCTACTCAATATTTTATTATTATATCAAATTTTCAGAGGAGAGTCAGGTTGCAACTGCTTGGACATTTTTTAGTAGGGGTGAGTCATTCAGGAGTTAACAGCTCCTTGATTCATATCAGTATGCTCGAAAACGTTAAGTAAATATTAAAAACACATGATTACAAAATGGTTAAAGTACTTGTCAATGGATGGCCCACCATCCTTCAAGAAGGAATGCGGGATGGGAGAAAAATATCTGACTGGAGCAAGAAGTGGAGGATCTATGGCATCATGTCATGTTGTGATCATTAGGGCTGCTGGCTGGTTGGATGTTTGGTGGGCAATAGGACCAAACTACTGACATTCGTACCAAGTCTTTAGGTCTTGACAAATATGTGAAATTTTGAGATAAGCTTGGTGTAGTTAGTAGATTGACCATTATGGAAGGGTGTTAAAGTGAATGTCAGAATAATGGTCAATTAGATATTAGACATATCCATTAATTAATTCATTTTGACTTTAGGTTATATTATGCTTTTATGTTTTATTTTACTTTTGTGCGTATAATTGTCTATCCCACAATCATAAAGTGGATTGACTTAAGTAGTATGCAACCATTTACAAGGAGGTCTTCAGTCAGTTTTTCAACGCAGTGCAGAGCAATGCTATTAGAACTAGACTGGTCACCAAACCAGTGGAACCCTAATACTGGAAGCAGATTAGAACTAGAAAAAACCGTGACAACCAAAAAATACATAAAATAGTTACCTCTACTTATAGTTGACTTTATTAAATCAAATTTTAGCGTGAAAAGTTAAAGTGGGTACCTCATCTTCGGATGTTTGGTGATGGAATTAGACCCATTGGACCTCGCATATAGAATATAGAAATCTTTGTGTTTTCCAATTTTTTCCTTGGTTCATAATTTCATTATATATTAAACAAAATTACAATTCTTATCTGCTGAGTAGCATGTCTGTGTTTTCCAGCTCTTAACATACTTTACATTTCACAATTCATGAAAAGTAGGACCCTGCACCCCTTTCTTTGCACCTTTTGAGTTGGAAAATTCATTTGCAGAAATATTGGAGTCTTATTCCATTCCGCCATCTACCACTAAGGCCTTGTTTGACTTTGATTGGGCTACATGATGAAGATTTTGATGAATGTGAGATCCTATTGTAGCTCATATTGTATTGTGGCACGTATAGTCTAATCTATAATGCTGTTTTTGTATTTAGCATAATGTAATTATACAAAGGATCTAATGTCTACATGCAATTTCTATTAAATGGTTGTTTATGTCTGTCAATCTAATTTTTCTCATTGGTGCATTCTAATTTTCTTGATAATTTGGTATTTAAAAAAATCTATTTGTTTAAATTATTTATTGTTTTTGTGCTCTTTGAACTCCCTCTTTCCTAAAATTTCGGGGGTTTTTTGTTTCCATTCCATCATTGTTGAAATTTGGTACCAGAGGACAGGTGGTTCCCTAAGGCTTTGATCTTTGGCCTAGGGAAAAATGTCCAAAAGAATTTAATTTTTTTCCTAAAGTGACTTTATAATTTTTTATAAAGTCAAATCTAATTTAAAAGTGACTTTAAGTGATAAAGTTACTAAAGTCTAATTTTAAAATGACTTTAATAAAGTCAATAAAATTAGAAAGGAAAAGTGACTTTGGAATAAATGACTAAGTGGGTCTTTATTAAAGTGGGGTGAATTAAAAAATAGAAAGTGAGATTTAAATGTGCATTTAATCTCAGCCATTGATCTAAATCTATTTCAGCCATTGGATTTAGAGATCACCCAAAAGTCACTTGGATCACCCAAAAGTCACTTGGAGTTATATTAAAGGAGGAAAGGAGGAAAAGATCATTCATTCTTTCATGAGCAGATTGAGAGAAGGAGAGCAAGAGAGCAAGGGAGATTTCTG
>APFE031136041.1:54693-98658 GCA_000404065.3 Pinus taeda | reverse complement strand
CACCCTCCTTAAGCTACAGAAAGAAAGAAATAAAGAAAAAGAAAAAAATTATCGCCACCAACTTTGTATTGAGAGATTGTTTGACAAGAGTCTGCATGGAAAATTGAATTCAATGTGGGTGACCTTGTCTTGAAGGGGGAAAAATCCAACGGGGATAAGGGGAAGCACACTAAGTTCCAATCCATGTGGATAAGAACGTATGTTGTTCTTGAGAAGCTTTTCCATCACACTTATCGTCTCCAATCTTTGGATGGGAAGACTTACTCTCTTCCTAGAAATGGACTAGATTTGAAACGATATTTTCAATTCTAAGGTTGTGCCCTACCCTATGTACATTGTCTATTGTCTTGTTTTGGTTGTGTTTAGATTTTCTTTTTCTTTTGTCCATTTATGTGAATAAGTGTCATATGAGTGTGTTTTGGTTCCAATGTATGTGGCTAGATTAAAAATATTCTTGTGACACTTCGACATTTGGCTGAACTTCAGTCCTTCTTCTTCATCTTGGTTACGCCTTTTGATCAATGATATTCTGACATAAAATATGATCCTTCCATGAGGAGAGTTGTGTGTCGAACCATGATGTTCATGTCTATTTTTGAAACCTCATCCATATACTTTGTTCTTTATGTTTTGGTGTTGTCCACGCTTATCCACTCAAGTAGAGATGGATAGGGGGAAATCTAAATGAGCAAACAAATATTAGAGGCCTTATATATAATACTTTGAAGGATCAACTTCCTCTGCTCTCAATAAGTTGGGATCCATCTTCTGCCCATGAAATGAATAGGTGTAGATGCACAGTCCTATATATAAAATAAATAAATAATGGTGAAATAAGATGAAGGCTTCCCACATAGGGAGCTGAAGCAATCAACTCCATTAGGGTACTATCCAGGCCTGCTGGCAGTGAAGCAACACCAGAGATGAAAAATTATACTTTGGAAATATAAAGCTCATGAACTATATTACCCTTTCCTGATTCGAAACATTGTGATATTGTTGGTCTTACATTTGTGTTCAATCGATAAAATGGATGAAGGGGACTATGTTTATGCATGGCGTAAGTTGGGAATCTAGGGTAATCTAAACGATGAATCAATAATCCCTGAAGAAATAGACCCTCAATGAAAAAATTAACCAAGAGAAGCTAGAATTCTACCAGTGTGTCACCAAGTGTTGTCGTTGCTAAAACACCCTCGAAAATTTTGGCCTACATCAAATTTTGGAGTCTACTTTGTCTATGCATGCTATCATCGAAACATTAAGTATCTTTACGTGATTTTTCTCTAAGTATTCTCTAAGTATTCTTATTCCTTTTTGAAGAAAATCGAAGTGTCATCCTTTTGCATATGCAAGTGTTGTATATCACATATGTGGTTGTGGCGTGTTTCAAGGGATAATATTTGTGTTATTGAGTCACTCTTACCATGTAAACATGTATCGTAATCATTTCCAAAGATTTAAGCACTATTTCACAAGCATCATCACCGTCATCGCAAAGTGTATCTTTGGTGTCACACTTGGGGCAAGTTGTCGCAATGTCGTCACATTAAGGAAACCATGTTGTTCATGTGCTTTAGGTTATCTATGTTGTCTCGTCAAGTATTCTAAGTGTTTGATCATACTCAAGTCCTATCATTATTCACTTCAATTTCACTGATCTCACACTTAGTTAGATCCAGAAAACTTTTCGACAGAGCATCCTGGAGTCACCCAATCATCCTAAACTTTGAACTACGTAGTATTTGTCCTCAATCCTCAACCTTACCTCTTGGAACTATGAATTGTTCATTCCCTTCCTCCCATAATTGTGCACTACATAGTCACAGTGCTTATTCCCGACCCTTAAGCTCTAGAACTATGCAATCCTTGCCCTCAACTTGTCTCTTTTTCACATTTTGCAGTCTCAAGAATCAAGCCTTGGCCTTGATCCCTTGAACTATCCAACTGCGCAATCCCTTAGCTTTTGTCCCTCCAGAATTTTCCAGTGGAAAATCTCAACCCTCAATCCCTCAGCCTAACCTCTTGAGCCCCTCAACTATGTACATGACAAGCCTTGGATTGCCTGAATTGCATACTGCATTGTCTCAAGGCTTAGTCCTTGACCCTGAAATCCTAATTTGTGAAACTACACAATCCTTGAGCCTGATTCCCATCATGTTACCCGATTCCATCTCAGTTAATGGATTGTTATGCATCATGTTAGACAAAGGGTTTTATTGGACTAATGTCATCTTTTCATGAGTGGATTTCATTTGTAGGTATGCTATCATGTTATGACAAGATGATGATGAAGGGATAAAGAAGGATGCCTTGCTAGAATACACCTTTGAAGATGCAATAACAAGTTGATGAATCGAGAGAAAACAAAGGGACATTAGTTGCGACAACAGTTGGAGATCAAGTTTTCATTAAAGACTCATATCTTCAAGCCATAAGGAGGAAGAATAAGACCATGTTAATATTTCAAGAAGACACAAAGAAAGTAGCAGCAAAAAGTGACTTGACACTTCCATGTCACCATGAATTCCATGTCATCAGTGTTGTGTCATGTCATGTCATAAATCATCATGTGCCACATCATTTTGTGGATTATGTCAATTAATATTGGAGTAATGTAACATAAAGTGGAATTCCAAGATTCATCTATGTAATGTGAAAAGTCATGTAGGAAGTCAAAATATCATTGAGAAGTAAAACAGTCATGAGGGTAGTCCAAGAGTCACAAAGGAGGTGATGGATCATCCCAGTTGTTATATATACACCCTCATTATCCATGTAAAGGAATTTTCACCTTGGCTCCTCCTACTAGGCATTAGAGAGGAAGATAGTTCTTCTATGGGAGCAAGTGTTTGCTCTAACGCTCCACTATTGGGGCTAGTGGTGTTCATTTTCTTGATGTCTCTTGGAACTTTTACTTAATTTAGAAGCTCATTTAACCAGCAAAATTTCATGCATATGTCGTAAATATTGTAATATTATTCTTTTAATGTTTTCGATGTATGTTGTTTTCATCTGTACTAAGGAAATTGAAATATTTCGGTGTCTTTGGTACTTATCTTGTTGAAGGTGTGTTGTATTTGTTTTAACCATTGTTGCTTCTAAGTGAACTATTTCACTAGTTTTCTAACAATTCATTTATATGTCATGCTCGTGTGTCTTTTCTAGATTTGTAATATTACTTGTCTTTAAAAGGCTCACTTTTATCTCCCCCCTTTGGTAGAAGAATATTGATACATTCCCCAGTTGAGCAACCACAAAGCATATTCACTTGCTAATCTGAAATTATTTGTGCATTACTCCCTTGTGTTTAACATTAAAGCCAAGGAATATCTTTAAAAATATGGCAGTCAGGTCTTATTTCCATAAGGGATCCCACACCAAAAGGTGTGAAGTCTACTTGGAAATTTTCATTGGGGAGACCCCTTGCATGTTGCGGTATCCAGCACCACCAACATTCTAGTGCTAGAAGTAGGGCAGCCACCTTTTTATCGCTGAATATTCTCGACATCCTAAGATACAAAATTTTGTCCAAGGCAATAAAATTCCCGTTTCCACTCCTATTCATACTCTCGAAAATGAAGAAATTGTTTATTCTAGCCTGAGATAAGCCTTTGAGGTTACTTATGATCAACTCTAGACTATATGACCCGTCACTTGTTAGTTTGTGAAATATCATTGTCTTCTCCCTGTCACTGTGATTCTACCTCATAAGCTTGTAAGAAAAGAAGTAACTCCCAGTGGCATTCTTGTTTCGTTAGTGGAATATCTAGTTATCGCAACTCTTGAAGAGTTGGTTGAGCCTACATAGCAATGAGGGGAACTTCCACTTGTTGAGGAGAAGACATGCCCATAGTGGAATCACAATATGAACACTATGATGGAAAACCTTGTTGATACTCTTTTAACAGATGAACAATCTCATCAAAATGAAGAAAAAAATGAGCCTATTATGACCGAAGATAATTCGAGTACTGGACATTCAGTTAACATGTTCGGTATTATATACAATGCTGACAAACAAAGTGTTGATCAAATGGCAATTAGTGGAGCTCCCCCTAAGCGGTCAACTAACCATTACAATATAAGGAGAAAAGGACCTATTGCTGAGTAGGAGATCAAGAAATAGTTGTTACGCGGAATTATGTCACATTTAAATTTAGCTTGAAATTCACAGAACAAGTCTAGAGGTGTTCGTGCTTCAAAGAACACTTCCAGCAATGACAAAAACAAGTCCAACACTCCTAATGTGGATAAAGCTATACCACCTAACTCATCAACACAACCCATTGCGATGGTTAGCATAGATTACAATATTTTGGAAGATATGAAAAGAACTCATGCAAACATCTCACTCTTCCAACTCACAAGGATAATGGGCCAGCATGACCTAATTTTCCAATTGCTCCCATTGCGTACTTCGGTAACTAAAGAGGATTTTGTATCACAGGTAATGTCTAATGACTATCGTGATATCCTAAAATCTGTTGTAACACTTTCTAATACTTTATGCCCACATTTCCTATTAACTTTCAAATTTTCCAATTATATTGTTCACAATTGTTTAGTTGATTCTGGTGCATCTACAAACGTGATGGCATTGTCAGTTGCTAAGAAAATTAATTCATAATGGGATAATATTGATGCACAGATTATATAGTTGGACAGATCATTTGTCTAGAATATAGATGAACTTAGGAATGTCCTTATCTGTCTTTCATCTTATCACTAAGTTCATCAGTGTATTAATATGTTGGTTGTGGACATTCCAGAAGAATATGGTTTACATTTAAGCAAAGATTGGTCTAGCAAACTTCAAATATACTTTGCGAGGGACTGGTCTCACTTATGGATTCCATAAAAGGGAATAAATAATCATATTCAAGTTGATAGTGAGCCCTTCGTGAAGTGCATTGTGACACAACTTGAAGAGAAAAATGAACCGATGAGCTTCGTAGAAGTCATTTTCAGGGATTTTTTTTTGGAGGTCGATCACCAATGCTATCTAGCTCAGCCTTCACCAATCCCACCAGAAGAAAAATTGGAAATCCTTCTTAGAAATCCAACTGGTGATAATGACCTTTGTATAGTATATGTAGGTAGTACTAGTGTAGGACATAGCTCTAATATTTCTAGTTTTTGGACTTTATATTTTGAGGATTCAAAAAAGCAAGAGGGCCCTGGAGCTGGTTGTGTTTTAGTAGACCCACAACAGAGAAAGCATCTGATCTCTTTCCACTTGTAATTTGAGTGCACAAATAACATCACAGAATATGAAGCACTCATCTTAGGTCTAAAGAAAACCATCGACCTCAAAGTTGAGGTACTCAGAGTGATATGTGACTCTGAGATCGCCGTAGGACAGATATGAAATGAAATACATTATGTGTCACCTAATCTTAAAGGTTATCAACTAGAGGTATGGAATTTAATTTTACAATTCCAATATTTCAATATTATTTTTGTTACTAGGATTCGTAATGTTGTAGTTGATGCATTGGAAAATTTTGCTGCTAGGTTGTCATCATTAAGGGATGGCTCTTCTATTGAAATTATTTATAAGCCATCCATTCATGATGATATCAATAAATTTCATGTTTTTAAGAACAACCAGCAGATATTGGACTTTATGGCCAACGCTGATGTGTCTAAGGATGCATCCATTAATGAGGATGATATCAATAAAGCATTGTAGGATGCAGCATAAGAAAGAAAACAAAACCCCATGGTGTCACTTGAAAAGTTGCATGACTTGCAAAATCACTTCAAGGGACAAGTGAACACGAAGACTCATAGTTAAACTTTGTCACATGAGCATATTAATCTTCGTATAGGACAAGAATTGAAGTATGTCAATCTCGGTATGTGTTGCACACCCCAGGAGAAGCAATCGGGATGTTTTCGTGGGGACATATGATGATCTCAAAACTTATGACATGCAAATAATCCAGCATGTGATTCCAATCAAGGAAGGGGCCAAGCCTTTTCAACAGAAGTTGCATAAATTTCATTTGATGCTTGACCCTCTGATTCAGAAAGAGTTATGGAAGATGTTGGATGCTCAAATCATCCTTAAAGTGTGGCATTTAATGTGGGTCTCAAATTTAGTCTCTGTAAGAAAGAAGTCTGGGGAAATATTCTTGTGTAAATTTTTGCAATATTAATCGTGCCTCAGATAAAGATAACTACCCAGTGTCATCGATGGAGTAGATTATGTAAACAATATTGAACTCAAAAATGTTTTCCTTACTAAATGGTTTTTCAGGTTACACCCAGGTTCTAGTGTTAGAACATGATAGACATAAAGAAACTTTTTGAACTAAGTGGGGCATTTTTTCTTACAAAAGAATGTCGTTTGGATTGATCAATGCAAGTGCAACTTTCCAACATGCAATGGACATCACATTCCATGGTCTTATTGGATAGGAAGTAGTGGTCTACCTTGATGATATAATGGTGTTTTCCACAAGAAGATCAGATCACTTACGCCATTTGAAACACATTTCTATGGGGTGTTGTAAATATGGGATGTCACTTAATCCCAAGAAGAGAATTTTCGCAGTGTCTGAGGGAAATATCTTGGGCCACATTATAGAAAAAGGTGGGGTTAAGGTGGACCATGAAAGGGTCAAGTCTATCACACAAATTCCTTTCCCCATGAACAAGAAATCCATGTAGTCCTTCTTGGGGAAAATTAACTTCCTCCACAATTTCATTTTCAATTACGCACAAATCATTAAATTGATGTTGGAGATGGTAAAGAAGGATGGAATATACAAATGGGATAAAAGGGAAGAGGACGCATTCTCCAATATAAAGAAAGCTATCGTAGAAGCACCAACATTGTACAATTTAAACATCAACAAATATTTCCTTATGTACACCTTCACTTTTGATTATTCTCTTTTTGTCATTCTTACATAGAAATATGATCAACATAATGAATGACCTATATCATTTATGAGTGCTAGCCTACAAGGGCCTAAACTTAACTATCCCACCATCAATAAACACGCTTATGTAGTCTACAAGGTAGTGAAACACTTTTGGCCTTACCTTCTAAAGAATCATGGTAAAGAAGGATGCAATATACAAATGGGATAAAAGGGAATAGGACGCATTCTCCCATATAAAGCAAGTTATCAAAGAAGAACTAACATTATATAGTTTAGACATCAACAAAGATTTCTTTCTCTACACCTTCACTTTTTATTCTTCTCTTTTTTTTCATTCTTACATAAAAAGATGATCAACATAATGAATGACCTATATCATTTATGAGTGCTAGCTTACAAGGGCCTAAACTTAACTATGCCACCATCGATAAACAAGCTTATGCAGTCTACAAGGCAGTGAAACACTTTTTGCCTTACCTTCTAAAGAATCATTGTGTCATTTTTATGCAACACCCAGTTGTCAAACCATTGTTCATTCAACAAGAGTTGGTGAAAGAAGGGAAAATTGGATGGTTGGATTACAAGAGTATGATATTGAGTTCAAGCCAATTCACACCGTCAAAGGCCATGGTATTTTTTAGCTCGCATTCGAAGTGGTAAACGTGCCAGAATATGATTTTTCTTGATGGGATAAGGAGATTGAAATGTACAATATTGAATGTGTTAATCCCATTGACACACCAACCTCTTGGTATGCAGACGGGCAATAGTATCTTGAGCATGTTAATCTTCCCTCTCACTTATCTACAAGACAGAAGAGGGAAATCAGATTGAAAGATCTAAATTATCATTTGATACATGGAGTGCTTTTCAAAAAGCACCATAATAGATTCCTGCTCAAATGCTTGGAAGCACCAGATTCAAAAAACATTATGTGTGATGTCCATGATGGACTAGCCAAAGGACGTTTTGCAGGTGACACAATGGCCCAAAAGGTTATGCAGGCTAGTTTTTATTGGCCCACACTTAAAGATGCTCACGCTTATGCTAGAAATTTTTTGGCCTATTAGAGCTATGTTGGCTAAGACAAGAAGCCAATTTCCCTACTGCATCCCATAATTGTAGAAGAACCATTTAAACAATGGGGCCTAGATGTTATCGATGAGATCTTTCCACACTCATTGAAGCAGCACCACTATGTTCTCACTACTACATATTACTTAACACAGTAAAGGAAAGCGGTTCCTCTCAAGCAAGTGAATGATTAGGAAGACATCATATTTCTTAAACAAAATATTATTACCAGGTTTGGCATTCCAACTTCACTTATTTTTTACAATACAACATATTTTCCATCATTAAAGCTTTATGATTTTGCATTGGAAAATGGTATTGTATTGAAGCATTCATCTAATTATTACCCACAGGGAAATTGTCTTGTTGAATCAATTAATAAAAACATTATCCACATAACCAAAAATATTGTCTTCTCTGAACAATGGAACTGGAATTCTGCCTTGGTGAATGCCCAACGGGATGACCGTGTCATGCCTAAACCTTCTCTGAATACCTCTCCTGACTTCCTGGTGTATGGAAAAGAATCCATCCTCCCTTCGAACATCTACTTGCCTACCCTTCAAATTTCACAAGAATCCAAGGGTAAGCCTTGCCTCTTGGTTCAGAGTATGATAGACACCCTCTTTAAGCTATAGGAAGAAAGAAAGGAAGCAAAAAAAAAAAAAAAAAAATCTCTCCACCAGAGTTGTATCAAGATATGGTTTGACAAGAAGTATACATGGAAAAGTGAATTCAGTGTGGGTGACCTTATCTTGAAGTGGGACAAAGCCCACGAAGATAAGGGGAAACACACTAATTTCCAATCCTTATATATCAGACGGTATGTTGTTCTTGAGAATCTTGGTTATCACACTTATCGTGTCCAATATTTGGATGGGAAGACTCACTCTCTTCTCGTGAATGGCTAAGATTTGAAAAAATATTTCCAATAAGAGTCTAGGGATTTTCCAAATCTGAATAATAAAAATTCACAACTTTTTTACAATATAGAAGGTCGGAATTTCCATGTGTGCATGATAACTCCATTAGACCTAAACAATGTCCAACTTAGATGTGGTAGAGTTTTGAAAAATAAGTTACCATATGTTGTTATTTAGGAATCTGGAGAGGATGAACCGCTTGAAAAATAAGCATATCTTAATCAAAAAGGAATTCCTCAGAAAGCGAGTGCCTCTATGCATGATACCTCAATAAACTAAACTCCCATTACAAAACAGCCTTCAGTTTCTGTTCAAAATCCACCCTTTCCTAAAAGGATGAAAATTGACAAGGGAATAGAAAAACAAATTGTGTTTCCTAAATATCATATTTTATATGAATTTAATAATGTTTGCATAAAAATTCCTTTGGTACAAGCTATAAGGGAAATACCAATATTTGTAAAGGCAATCAGGGAATTAAGCATTAAAAACCAGGAAAAAGAAGAAAAGAATTTTTAAAAATTCAGCTAGTTGGAAAAATTACAGATATTATGATGGGAAAACCAACAGTTCAAAAATATCTAGATCCAAGTAGTCCCATTATAAAATCATACATTAATGGTGTCAAGATTCCAAACACATTGATCGATTTAGGAGTAGCTATCAATATCATGAGTAAACAAACTATGGATCAATTAAAACTTTATAATCTTCAATACACACCAACATTATTACAATTAGTAGATAGATTTGTTATCAAAACAGATGATGTATTAGAAGATGTATCTGTCTCCTTAGATTCATGGGAATATCCTATTGATTTTATGATTTTAACTCCCAATAATACTTTAGGAGGACACCCATTGATTCTAGGCAAACCATGGTTTGCTATAGCTGATGCTTTTATAAGTTGTAGATCCGGTAATATGTTTATTTCTAATGGAAGCTCTACTTATAAATTCACACTAAATCCTCGTGAAAAAACAACAATAGAAGTAGAAAGTGAAGTTTGGATAGATGATGATAATGAAGATTTTGATATACAACCAATATTTGCTACTTCACAAATGGATGAAGAAGATCAAATTTTAAATTTAATGAATAATAATGATTCTTCCTCATATTGTGAACAAGACCAATATTTTCAAGAACAATATAATGTTGAATATTTATCATCTCATCAAAAGGCTTTATGTTCGATGGAAAAATTTGGCAATTCTTTAATAGAAATCTTTCGAGGGAAAACTTTGAACATTAATGATAATTTGGAAGAATCCCAAAAGAAAGAATTGATAAATATGTTACAAGAACATTCCTCTGCTCATGCATGGGAATACACTGATATGAAAGGAATTGATCCTAATATTTGTATGCATCATATCTATATTGAAGAAAATTTTAGACCAATTTGAAAACCCCAAAGGAGTATGAATCCAAATTTAAGCGAAATTGTTAAAGAGTAGTTGCAAAAACTATTGAATGTGAATTTAATTTAGCCAATATGAGATAGTCATTGGGTCTCACCATTAGTGATTGTTCCAAAGAAAAATGAAAAATGGAGAGTATGCATCAATTATAGGGAATTGAATAAAGCTACTTTGAAATATCATTTTATGCTTCCTTTTATAGATCAATTCCTTGAGACATTGGTAGGGAAAAAGTATTTTACATTCTTTGATGGTTTTAGTGGATATAACCAAATCCAAGTAGCTCTAGAAGATCAAAACAAAAAAAAATGTACCTGTCCATCGGGAACCTATGCTTACCAGGTACTTCCTTTTGGATTATGTAATGCACCTGCAACATTCCAAAGGGTGGTTCTAGGCATTTTTTTTCTGATCTAATTCATTAATGTGTGGAAGTTTACATGGATGATTTTACTTTCTATGGTAATCCTTTAGAGGAACCTCTTGAAATTTAGAGAAAGTTCTCATTAGATGTAAAGAAACAAATATCTCATTAAGCCATGAAAAATGTTTTATGATGTTCACTAAGGGAATTGTTTTAGGCCACCACATTTCAGGAGATGGAATTAAAGTGGATGCGTCTAGACTAGAAGTTATTTCCAAATTATCAGTTCCTGCTTGTCAAAGAGATGTTAGAATTTTTCTTGGTTTTAATGGCCATTATGGAAGATTCATAAAAAAATTCACAAAGATAGCCTCTCCACTTTTCAAATTACTTACAAAAGACTGTGAATTCATTTGGAATTCTGATTGCCAAAAATCTTTTGAAACATTAAAAGAAAATATTTTTGAAGCACCCATCTTAAGAGGACCAAATTGGAGTCTTCCTTTTCACATTTCAATCGATGCTTCAGATATAGCTTTGGGAGTTGTATTGGGACAAAAATAATTGACTCCTTATGCCATTTATTAGACAAGTAAAAATTTGACTCCTGCAAAGTTGAATTATACTGTAACAGAAAAGGAGTTTTTAGCTATTGTATATGCCATTAATAAGTTTTAACATTATATCACTGGTTATGAAACTTTTTTTTACACAGAACACTCTGCAATTAGATATTTAATGAATAAATGAATTATTAATGGCAAAGTTACAAGAAGGTTATTTTTATTACAAGAATTCAATATTACTATTTTGTATAGGCCTGGAAAAGAGAATGCAGTTGTTGATTTTCTATCTAGAATCCAAAAGGATAATAAGGATATTCTTGTAAAAGATAATTTTCCTAGTAAATATCTTTTTGCAGTATTTATTAAATCTCCTTGGTTTGCGGATATTTCTAACTATTTGGCCATAGGAAAGTTACGTTCACATTTGTCTCCTCGGGAGAAAAGGAAAGTCCAGTGCATCTTATTCATGGATAAATGGAGAATTATACAAAACATGGCTTGATTTAATCATTTGAAGATGTGTCAAATAAGATGAAGTACCATAAATATTAAAGGCTTGTCACGATGAACCATGTGGAGGACACTTTGCTGATAAAAGGACTGCCTATAAAATACTTCTTTTAGGATATTATTGGCCTTCTCTTTTTAAAGATACCAAAGAATATGTTAAGAGATGTGATAGCTATCAGAGAATGGGAAAGCATGTTCCTTCAAATGAGATGCCTCTACAACCTCGAGTACTTATTGAACCCTTTGAAAAGTGGGCTCTAGATGTTGTTGGTCCAATCAATCCACCATCAAGGCAAAAAAGGTACATTCTTGTTTGTGTTGATTATGTCACAAAATGGGTAGAAGCTAAAGAACTTCATTTTTCTACTGGAAAATGTTGTAGTTTCATTTATTCTTGAGGATATTTTCACTCACTTTGGTGTTCCAAGGGAAATTGTGGCAGATCAAGGTACTCGATTTACATCCAAGTTGGTGAAAAATATAATGGAGGAATACAAAATCAAACATAGGAAGTCCACTCCATATCATCCACAAGAAAATAGACAAGTTGAAGCTACTAATAAATTATTTGAAGCAATTCTTACCAAGATTGTACATCTGCATAGAAGGGATTGGGCAGAAAAGCTTCCAAAATCTTTATGGGCATATCATACCACATGGAGAAACACAACAGGGCATACTCCTTATGAAGTTGTTTAATGGAAGAAAGTCATGTTCCCTTTTGAGTTCCAAATAAGGACCTTAAAAACATCAGTCAAATTGGTCTTGATCTATCAGAGACCCAAAAACAAAGAATGGAGAAATTGAATGAACTTGATGAGATACGACAAGATGTTATTCATAGAACCAACATAGTACAACAACAAAGATCCAGATCTCATGATAAGTTTATCAAAGATAGGAAGTTACATACAGGTGATTGGGAATTTATTTTTATTCTAAATTTAAAGATTTTAAAGGAAAATTTCAAACTCATTGGGATGGTCCCTATGAGACTAAAATTGTCTTTCATAATGGAGCATTCAGAATTAAAACCATTGATAAAGAAAAAGTAACTTTCCTTGTAAATGGTCACAGATTACAAATATATCGTAAATCATTAACAAAGGAAGATTTCATAAGAAATTTGCAAGATAATCTTCATTTGAAGTTAGTCAAGGAAGGTTTGTCTTCCTCTCCAACTTAGCCTTCTACAATTTTTTAAGAAAAAAAATTTCATAAATATGAAAATCAAAATTATTGGCATGTTGATACAGAAAATTTAAGTTGAAAACCAAGAATTCTTGGCAGCCTAGATTTTCTTTTAATTTACCTATTCTTGTCCCATTTGTTTTATTCCTCTTTTGTAGAAATAAAACTGCTACAAAATTGTCAATAATCTACAGTTCTCATGAAATTCTGCAGTTGATTTCACAGATTACAGCCAAAGCAAATGAAGATCATGGCCAAAGAAACTTGAATGGAGATCATAGCCAAAGCAACCTGAGCAACCTACAAAAAGAGAAAATTAGTAAGGCATAATAAAAGGTATGTAAATATTAGTTAAATAATAAAGGAAAAAAATTGAGTCATGATATAAATAGACGATTATTTGTAAATGATTGTTGTTGCCACCATTTCACATAATCATTATCCTTTTCATGGCATGACATTAGTTCTTATGATCCAAATTACAATTTATAATAATCATATCTTGCTATAATATTTGTATGAGTCATTACACCTTTCCATCATTTGAATTTACTCCACTTCCTCCATATATCATCCCATTTCTCCTGTACACTATCCCATTTCCTTCACATTTTATCCCACTTCCTTCGGCTCTGTTTCATTTTTCATTGTCGAAAACATCGTAATTGCTACCCAAATTGTGTTCCTAACATTGTTGCACTCCATAATATTGTCGAAAATGGAAATTAAGGAATAAAGCTTCCTCAACATGGGAGTTATTATGCATTCTGAGTTGAATGGGACCAAGTTTCTTGAAGCTTATCCGTAGGTGAAGCAGCAATTGTAGTAGGCACGATGGTTACAGTTCTTTGAAAAGTTTGATGGGCATGACAAGGAGGTTACAGCGTTGTTTGCTCAGGCCTATGATGGGATAAAAGCAGAAATTGGAGATATCAGGTTGGTCTTGACAGATTCGTTCTTGGCAGAAGCTATAGGATTGCCAAGAAATGGGGAAAGTTGGTTTTAAAAACATAAAATCAAAGAGAAATATTGGGAAATCTTCTTAAAAACCCAGGTATGTACATCTCCATTTTTAAGAAAGGAATTCCAGTAACAACTTTAAAAAGTAAATGGAGAAGTTTATTGTTACACAAGATGAGCACACACAAAAATATTCTGATGATGAAACTTCCCTTTCAAATGTTTTAGAAAGTCTTAGAAAGAATAAATCTGTGAGTACACATGAAGTTCCATCAAAAGAAGGAAAAGAGCAAGGCAAAATTAGCAAACGAAAGTGTGCTCTCACTGCCAAAAAAAAATCAAGAAGAAGTGCACAGCTTATGAAATCTACCATTAAATAGTCTCCAGGTTTTACTGATTTAGAAGAAGAAGAAGCATAGAAAAAATGATCACCAATTGCAAGTCCAACAAGGAAGACCCTAGAAATCGACCAATAGGAAATCTATGACTATATAGAATCTCTTAAATAGAAGGCCCAAGGAAAAGTTGTTGGTTTATCCTGAAATCAAGAAGAAATTATAAGTGAAGAAGTTCATTTCATCCCTCCTTGTCCTAAGGATGAACCACAATAGATGGTTCGAAATGTCGACTCTGAACCAACTGTGTGATTATTCCAAAAATTCTATTTGATACTGAAAATTCTCTTAAACGGGAAATTTATGAATTAGAAGTGTTAAACAAGTTTCTGAAGCAAGAACATGAAGCAATGAAGGTGCAAAATGATATTCAGAGGACTCAAAATGATAATATTCTCTTACAAGTTTTCCACTGGTACAAGAAAAACAAGAAGTTAAAGGCTAAAAATAAACTTCTCAAAAGAAAAAAATCAAGAGTTTTCAATGTAGGATTTTAATGAAGAAACCAAGGATGGCAACCAGAACCAGAACTAGACAAAAAAAAAAAAAGAGAGAGAATACTAATTTAGATGTTCTTTCTCAACCCTTGGAGGTAACTCAGTGACAAAGTGGGTAACAAAATTTTGAAATTTTGTGCATGAGGACATACAATATCTTCTGTGTGGGGGAATGTTGAAGACCAAAATTGTTCCTTTTTTACACCTTCCTTAAACTCCATTCACTCCATTTCCTTCCTTTTTTACCATAATAATCTCAGTAAGCTGTCATCTTGCAAGGTTATTGGCAAAAGCAGGTAATTAATCATCTTTTTTTCATAGCTTAATTGTTTCCTTATTATTTGATTTAATATTTGCATAACCTACTGAATTGCATCAATTCTGCAGCTAATGATCGATTATGCAGCTTACTTTAAGAATTTGTAGGTCACCAGTTGAGAAATAAAATGTATGGACAAGTAGTTGACAATCGGCATAACGATATCCACCTATCTCCGCGGTCCAGCAATATGATAAGGATGTTGTATGAGCAAGTCAACCTAGAAGTCAACCCAGCGGAAAAGGAGCCAAAGACAAATCAAGAAAGCAAGGAGATTGATGATAAATATGAAGTTGATATTTGATCTCATGATTTGCTTCTCCGATATAAATCATGAATAATCAATATTTCATGTTATCTTATGTTATTTTTAGAGTTCTGTCGAGTAGGATAGGCTTAGAAATATCCACACAGTTTAATGGAGGTTGTAAAACCTGCCTCTTGGCACAATGACGATATACACTTACTTGTTATTATTTTGAAATAATCTTTGTAATTATTAAAAGTGAGCTTATTATTCCATTATGTTGTGTGTTTAAATGTGTGTTTAATCTCTATTGATTTTCACATACCTACAACTCACAGGAGGGACCCCTGGGACCTGTAAGGTTTCGTTTCATTTATAATTAATATTTCAACTTTTTTATTTCATTTTTGTAGCATTAGATTATCATAGCTGATCTTTCAATTTTGATTTTCAGTGAATTCTTGTGACAATGAAAACATAGTTTGTAATAGAGTTTGTTGAATATTTCTTTCATAGATCTAATAATTTCGTTGTGTGAAGGATGAAGAAATAATCAAAAGGGATCTGTTATGCACATGTAAATTTTGAAGAGTAGAATCTTTTAATTTCGAATTTCAATTAGAAGTATAATTCTTCCAAGGCTTTATCAATGTGATTTAGATTTTCTCGTGTGATATTTTATTTTTGTACTTAAGATTAGTTTCATTTCTGTCAGAGAGAAGTAGATCTAATTTTGTTTGTGTGATATTTATTTATGCAATTTTATATTAGCTTTCTTTTATGCCAGCGTAAAGAGAATTTCGATTTGATTTTTTTATTTACTTCTACACTTCAGTTTAAGCTTTATTTATTTAGTGTGATATTTTCCTTTCCTGCAAGAATGATAATTTCTTAGATAAAACATTTGCATGAAAACATCCTAATTCAATTTGAAAATTTACTCACCTAATAAAGAATTCTAACAAAACTGATGCACATACACTTCATCAGTTTACAAGCCCTCGTCAATAATGTACACAGTTATTTAAGCTCAATTAAATTACCAAACACCATGTCATCAGTGTTGTGCCCTTTCATGTCATAAATCATCATCTGCCACATCATTTTTTGGATTGTGTAAATTCATATTTGAATAATGTAATATAAAGTGGAAGTCCAAGAGTCATCTATGTAATGTGAAAAGTCATGTAAGGAGTAGAAAGGTCATTGAGAAGTCAAACAGACATGAGGGTAGTCCAAGAGTCACAAGGGAGGTGATGGATCACCCGAGTTGTTATATATGCACCCTCATTGTTCATGTAAAGGACTTTTCTCCTTGCTTCCTCCTACCAAGCATTAGAGAGGAAGATATTTCTTTTGGAGGAGCAAGTGGTTGCTCTAATGCTCCACTATTGGAGCTAGTGGTGTTCATTGTCTTGATGTATTTTGGAACTTTTACATCATTTGAAAGCTCATTGATCCAACACACTTTCATGTGTATGTCATAAATATTGTAATACTGTTCTTTGAATGTTTGTGATGTATGTTGTTTTAATTTATACTAAGGAAATTCAACTATTTCAGTGGATTTGGTACTTATCTTATTGAAGGCGTATTGTATGTGTTTTAACAATCGTAACTTCTAAGTGAACTATTTATCTAGTTGTCTAATGATCCATTTATATGTCATGCTCATGTGTATTTTCTAGATTAGTACTATTACTTGTCTTTAAAAGGCTCACTTTTCTCTCACCCTTTATGTAGAAGAACCTTGATACAGTCTGTAGTTGAACAACCACAATGCACATTCACTTGTTAATATTAAATTACATGTGTATTAATCTCTCATGCTGAAAATTGAAGCCAAGGCATATCTTTAAGAATATGGCAGTGGGGCCTTATTTCCAGAAGGGCACCTACTCCAAACAGTGTAAATTTTAATTGGGAATTTTCATCGAGGATACCCCTTCAATGTTGGTAGTACCCAGCATCTCAACACTCTATCGTTGGGTTTGGCTGCTTTCCAAATTTGGAAAAGTGTCTCCAACCACTTCTTTGACTTTTCTAACTTTGAAGTGAGTCAAGTCAACTTTGACAATCTCTATCTCTCAATCCATGAGGAAATTTTTAAACTTCTGCATACCACTAAAAAGATTTTCCAGAGCTCTTCCCATCTGAGTGGGTTTCACCTACATCTGAGATGATCTACTATAAAAGATATAGATTTAAAGTCTCTACAGTTGCCATTATTTTCCTTTGCCAATATTTTCCATTACCTTTACCTTTTCTTTTTCCATCGATGAAAACATATTTCTGACATGAGTTGGCTCTCATGTCAAACACCAGCTCACAGTGAAGCCCATAAATCAACCATGTTGAGAACCACATCCTTTCACCCTCTGCTATTTTGGGTCAACTATCAATGCTTTGGTCACTAATAAAAAATGGTTCAACATTGTGCGAATACAAAATATGCCAAATGGACAATGAAATGGATTGGGTGTGCTAGTAAATGATAGATCTCCAAGCTCAGGAAGCCAATGAAGACAATAGGAGCACTACTAGCAGTGCCCTAGGTAGCCCCACAAAAAAATGTGTATTGACCCCCCATAGTAAAGCATGTCAATCCCTTGTAATTTCATTTTGTTGAATGGCTAATACTATAGAATATATAGTAGTAGCAACCTTAGTTTTGGTCTTTAGAAAGCATGTAAATAAAATATAAAAGAGAATTTTGTGATAATTCCTCCTATATTTCTTGAGGAAGCATACTTGAACAATATGTAAAACTATAGAGTACTTTGTTGTGACCGAGCATAAAATTAATAGAAAATTATTATTATTATTGTAAAAAAAAAAAAAAAAAAAAACATAGATTGTTCGATTAACAAATAATTATGTATTTTTGTCTAGTTAACTAATCAACTGGACCATTGGGAGAAGCATAAGCTCAAGGGGAGCATCCCCTTGTCATTAATGTCAAAGAGGGATAGTTGTAGACAAGGTGAGTATTCCATCTAGGTAAGGAATTCTTTCTATTTCTAGTGGATTATGTGTTTCGTTGCAAGATTTCCATTAATGAAAAATTATTGGCATTGATTTCAAAGGGATTATATCTTTGATATGTATGTATGTATGTATATTAAAAGGGGGGTGTACTTGAAAAATGTGAGTTGAAATAAAAAATAAATTTACTTGAAAAGGTAAATTCATAAGAAAAAAATGAAGTTACATGAAGAAGATGTAAAGTGAATTTACGTAAAGAAGTCAAAAAGTAAAATGGCGGTTTCAAACCCATGGTTTAGAAAGCCCATGGAATTGGAAAAATGAAATAAAATGGGAATTAATTAATTAATTAATGAAACAATGCATCATTTTGAGCCAACTAATATTTTATGAAGGATTGTAATTTGTTAGTGTCAGTCTTTCCAGCCTTCCTCCAATGATCAAATATGCTCTTACAAAGTGGTCTCAGAGTGTCAAGGTCAAATTTTGTCATTTCAATGAGTCTTCAAGCAAAATTTGGTCACTAGGCATTAGGTCTAGAGTTTGCTTTCACTCCTTTCAAAGTTGCCCAAATGTCATTCTATGTCGCTATTTAGCTGAGTCTATCATTATTCAGAAGGTTGTCATCATCATGTAAAGTTCCACTGGGTCATTTTACACCTTGTTCACGCTTTAGTTGTGCCTAGGTAAGGTTCATTTCCCTCTCCTAGGGTTTTGAAGGCAATTTCTCTTGGATGACCAAATCATCAGCAAAACTTGTATCCAGATGTTCATACTCCTTCCCCTATCCTTAATGTACCTTATTAAACACTTCCTATCACTGAGATCCCCCAAATTCCTCATTTTGCACAAACCCTAGTTTCTTGCCACAACTTGGCAATTTTCTAGGCTAGGCCTCTGTTTTTCCCTTTTGGACCCCTTCCCCTCACTCGATCTCTGAGATTCCACTTTCCCCTAATTCCTAACATCCCTCTCTACTTCCTAAAATTTCCCCAAGAATTTAGAAGCCCCTTATCCTCTTCATTTCGCTTCATTTCGACAAAATCCCTTGTTTCACACATCGGGATAAGTTTCACTCAAAAGATGTTCCAGAGAAATAAAAGATGGATTTTGGAAACCTGAGAGAGGTTTTTGTCTACAACATGCCAAGTAAGAAAAAACTCCCTCGCTTTTTACACAGGTATCATGGTTTTAGAGAAATGTCAAAAATACAATCGCCTCGGGAGAATTGATGCACCTCTGAAGTGACCTTGGGAAAATCAAGTTTTATCCTAGCTTGGTTCGCCAAATAACTTTCTTGATGATTCAAAGGATAACTAGACAACAATATATTTCTAATTAACTTTCATGAGCTCAATTTTTAGTTGAGGAAGGCATTCAAAAGTTGACTGCAACAGCACTCTGCCTTGAGGCAGCCTCATTTGGCACATTTTGAACTGTATTGGGAGATTTGATTTTTGACAAGGCAAATGAACTCTAACTTGAAAAATTCTAGTTTGATTAGAAAGTAGACTCAAAGAGATTTCCAACGAGCTATCCTGCACCTGATTTCGACACCGGGAAAACCTCCAAAAGACTCCTGCAAAATTCCCTATGTGGCGCGCGGCGCATCAGGCACAAAAACACAGTGTAAAAATACACCAGCACGGCACATCAGGGGCGCACGGCATGTTGGGCAGGCGCGCGGTGCATATAAACTCAAACCTGAAAATTGTTGGAAACTTCACCAAATTGCTAATACTTTGCCTAGATTTTCCAGGTAGGCTTGCTATCTTTCTATTGCATCAAATTTTATGATAAGAGAATGGTGGTTTATGGGTGATAGTGGTTGCAACGAAAAGTCTCAAAACCTACTTCTAAAGACCCTCAACACAATTGCTGCCAGGGTTTAAAACTCACTGTTTTGCCACCAATATTTTGTCACCCTCCCATTGTTCCCTTATCTTCAACCTAAATCCATTACTCCCTTCTCCTACATACTCTATCCCAAATCCTCTAACCTCACACTGCAAAACCCATACAACTAATCCCAAACCCTAAACCCTATTCCCATACATCAAATCCCTCAAACCCTCCTCCGTATTGTTTCCCCTTCCTAACAACCCCTAACAGTCCCTGTTGCATTTGTTTTTCCCTTGGTGGCAGAAATTTGAATTCAATCACACTAGAAAAGAGCAGTCCAACACAATTCTTTCACCGACATCTATTTCTCCAAGGTAGTGGTGTAACAACAATTATGTCATCTGGTCATTCATCCGATTATAAAGTGGAAACCCAAAGTGACTCACCCTTAGAAGGACATGCACTTATGAGGCTTCATAGAGGTGGCAGACATATCATTACTTGTCCCAGAACTTGGTGTACAAAGCGAGAATTAGAATTTTGAAAGCAAAGGTAAAGAGAGCTTCAAGGAGGCGAAAAGTGGATGAAGGACTCATAGTGGCGACCATACTTGGGACAGAACTGGTTTGCTTGTTAGTGTTATTTGATTTATAGCTACAGACAGAGTCTGAAGTCATGCCAGGTAGCCTTCGAACTGCACATTGCTTTGCGAGTGCATAGTAGATAAACGTTGCTTCAGTCGATCTCCGATCTAGCTTGTAATCGTAACACTTGACTTATAAATTACCCCAGTACATGTATCGAGTTCAGATCTGATTGTTGATGGTGGACAACGATCAGACACTGGCAAGGCTGAAATCATTCACCTGGCGACTCTAAATCATTTTCGAGATCAGATCCAAAGACTCCACTGGAGGATGACCCCACCAGCAAAAACATGAAAGGACAACATGGACAGATCAGGTATTCAAGTTGGAATTTCATCCAAGACATTTTGTTCTTTGTCATAAATTATTTCTTCTCTTTTCCCAAGAATGTCAAGAAGGCTTTGTAAAGTATACTGTATTTGAGACGAGATCATCAGCCTGCAATTGATTCTTTCCCTTTGAAGATTGTGAATACCAAAGATTTGCATACCTTTAAGCTTGATCAAGACCTTTCTTCTAAATTTTGTGATGACCATCTTCCAATTGATGAGACCCAAGAGACAAAGACTGATTCTATACCTGTTGTACATACCCCTACACCTTGTAAAATTCCAGATCGGTATAAACCTCTTATTTTACCTTCTATTCTTCATGCTTTCCCCAAAAACTATGATCTATACTTGCCAAGATTTGATGGTGAATGTAAGAATTTCAACGCTGAGCAACATGTGCAGAATTTTGAGTCTTTTCTAGACCTTTTTGAAGTTGATAGCGAAGATGTTAGTATAAGGCTTTTTTCTCTTTCTTTGCAAGCCAAAGTCAAGAGTTGGTTCAAAACCCTGCCTGATGCAAGCATTTCAGATTTCTAGCAGTTTTTCAAAGTTTTTCTCGACAGGTGGATGATCAGACAGAACCTTTTCTTGATTATAGAAGAGTATAATCAGCTGAAAATAATTCCAGGGGAGACAGTACAACAATTTTCTACCAGATTTAGCCAAGTTTATTATTCGATGCCAGTTGATATAAGACCTTCTCCTAGATCTGCTCTCTTGCACTACCCGAGTGCCTTTGATCCGGAAATGGAGTTTTAGCTGAGAGAAAAGGATATTGCAACACTTCACAAGATGCAGAACAATGCAGTGAATGTAGAGGCTCATTTGTTGATTTTGAGGGCAAGGTTGAAGGAAGAAGAAAAGAAGAATATTTCAGAGAAGCTGACACTTTCATAGGAAAATCTTGATCTTTTCGTAAATGCAGTAGAAGAGATGGTGCGGAAAGTGATTGAAAAAAATGAAAGTAACATTCATGAACAAGCGGATGACCCAAAACATTTTGTTTCTGATCCCAGTTGTCATAGTGATTGTTTTATAGATCATTATGAAGAAGAGAGAGCTGTTGATATGATGTGTATGTTTGATGATGAATTGCCTCAATTTGATCAGTATGATGATGATTATGTTCTCCAAAAAGAAGCTAATCTTGCGGAAGAATTAGTAGCTAGTTTGTGCGAGGAGGAAGTTCACTTTCAGCAACTCGAATACAGTGATCAACTAATGCATATCAGCTATGACAATGATGAGGCAAGTGCATCAAAGTTTGAAGTAAGTGAAGGATATTTGCCTTTTTGTTTTGATTCGTTTCAGTTCATCAGAGATAACTACCACGCAATCAGAAATCAAATGTCAACAAGTCTTTATTTGAATCATCTTAAGAGCAATGAAAATTTTTTTCAAGACTTCTCATATTCAGATTTGCAACCCCCGAAAGCCATTGATTGTCGAGTTGCAGTTGAAGACTTAGAAGTGGACACACATGATTTAACGATTCAAGGTGACTCCATACCATTCTGTTTTGAATCATTTTAGTTTTTGAAGGGTAGATTGCATAGTAAATCTTCAAATGAACAGTCTATAACAAATCAGCAATCTCACAGTGTTAATGTTGAGGATGAGACAAATAAAAAAATTCTTGAGCAGCCTGTAGCATCAGATTTGCAGCCACCAAATGAAATTGAAGGGCAAATTACAGATGAAGGTGTGGAAGATGAAATACATGATTTGATGATGCAGGAAGATTCTATACCCTTTTGTATTTGAGTATTGGCTGAGGCATCCTTGGCTCATAATTGCCCTTGATGAAGAACCTTCAGTCCAAATTTCAAGAAATTTGGAGAAATTTTTGACATTTTGAAAATTTTGGCTTGCAAAACAGGTTTTTTGGCTCAACGCGTAGCGCGCCGCGCGCGACCCATAAGATTGGGAGGTCCAAATCACAAATGGCTTGTAGTTTTGGATTTGTCATGATGAATTATACATGCTCAGCTATTGCCAAAGCATTTCATTAAGTTCTGGGTGACCAAAAGGCTCAAAAACACCATGAAAATCACCTTTCTACCACCTTTTGCACCAGCAAGAAGTACCTCCGGGGGAATGCACTTTTGGAGGGGTAAATGGACACCAAATTGGAAAATTCCACTTGGGTTGGAAAGTAGACATCCAGGGCTTTCCAACAAGCCAACCTAAGCTCGATTTGGATGCCGTGCAGTGCCCCAAAATAGTTGGAACGGCACACGGCGCATAGGGCTCAGGCGCGCGGCGCACATGGTTTTTTGGTCAAATTTTCACCTTCCAGCTCAGAATTTCAGCCAGTTATGACTAGTTTCACCTCTTGATGTGATGTTTGACCCAGATTGATGTAATTTGATGTGTATGATGCAATTTTGGCACATTTTTACTTGTTCTATAGGATTCATTCACTAAAAGGTGAAAATTAAATGAATGAATTAGTTTCCTAGCATATAGGGGTAAGTTGTTTGACTACCTAGATTTCAGTTCCTTGTTTAGAATTAGTTCAAACAACTCCTAGAATGATGAGCTCAACCCCTAGAGGCAAGGAAAGGGGTTAGGATGGTCTATATGATGTAATTTCTCAATCATTTTCAGAGGTTGGAGAGGTTGGACACTTGGGATTGCTTTGGCATACTATTATATATATTTTCTCTGCATTTTTTGCTAAGGAAATACCAGGATTTTGCAGCACTGTTTGGGATCCATGTGGCTTTATGTTTTGATGGTGTGCTTCTCTCAGTAATTTTAAGTTGTTATGTGTATCATTTTCCTTCTCTCACCTTATGCAATTGAACAAATGAAGTGTTAAGGTAGAATCCATAGATTGTTATGCTCTGCCTTTAAATTTTTTTGATTTTCAATGTTCTCACATGTTTAAGGAGAATCCTTGAAACCTTCTTGCTCTCCTTAGCTCCTCACCAGTCTGATCTACCCATTCATTCCCTTTAAAAGCATCAAGGCGGTCGCCTTCCTTGCCCCATTCAGACCTCTGCAGAAACTGTGCCTCATCCCCAAGCCCAAATTTGCCTTTTCTTGTTTCAACACAAAAACTCCTAAAAACTCAAATCAAACCTTTGTACTTCATACCTAGCCTAAAATTAGCTTCTATTTCAGTCATCTCGAGTCTCATCAATCATCTTTTGCTTAGATTGACCCAGAGAGAGCCCTCTCCTGTCCTCGTATGGCTAGCTACGAGGCTGAGCGTGGTTTGATGTAGCCTTGAGTTTTACCTTATTTCAGCCTAAGGTAGATTTGAGTGCTAACATAATTAATGGCATAGAATTTCAGGGGTGGTAGGAGTGATGGAGGTGATTTTTCACCATGAAAAACAACATGAATATAATTTTTCCTGGGGACAAATCACTACTTCTAATAATGTTTCGGAATCTTATGCTCTTCTTCGAAGACTAATCCAACTCGTTAGATCAGTGATACAAGATGTGATCATCACCATAGATTCTCTAATTATTTTCTCTCATTTAATCGATGGATCTCTTCCCGAAAATATGAAGCTATCACATATTCTCAAGAGGATACACAAATTATTCCAATCCATTCCAAGGAATCAATATTTCTATGTTTTAAGAAGCAATAACTCCAAAGTTGATAAACTAGCTAATTTGGGATCAACTCTTCCCAAAGGAGAAATGATGTACCAGGGGAGTGATCCATAGCCTTTATCTACCAAGGCAAATTGAAATGGTACCTAATAACATGTTTATAAAAAGAATGTATAATGGGAAAGGAGAAGGGGCCCACTCTCATCATCATGGGAAACTTCCCCATGGTTTACGTTTAGGAGAAACCTCAGTGCATTTAATTCAATCAGGTCAATTACATAGTGGCTCCATGCGAGCACGCATGGGAGGAGACATGCAAGGTGACTATGTCTAATCATAGGGGATTTCGATGGATTATGGATCAACAATGATGGTGGCATAGGATGGGAACATAAATTCAATATATTGCGTGGATTGATCATAAGCACAGAATGAGTATATCGTAGGTGCGAAAGGTTTGTTTCATAATTAGCCAATGACAAAGAGACATCATGATAGGGTATGCTTCTAAACATGACAAGACGTTGGATTGTAGTATACAAGTTATTTCAATGGGAAGAGATGTTTTATTTTAGAATTTTTTGATTTTGCTTGATTCATCAGGTCTCATTTAACAAGAAGATGAAGGCGCCATTGTTTACTATCATCCTTGTGATAGAGGAAAATTAACTCTAGGGTGGCTCTCTCAAGTAGGTCTTTTCCTTCATGTGTAACATCACAGGTCTCAATGTTGGTTATGTGTGTGTACATTCGAGTTCATAGATCAACAGTTGATGGATAGACATATCAATGGTTTTCCTTGGAGATTTTTGAATTGGTATGCTCTGTTTGGACTTTTGTCCTCAATTTGTAGTGGAATTTAGAAATTTTTGTTACTAAGGAGTCATGGTGTAAAGGTTGTGGTGTCGATTGGTTTCGTGTACTCTTTGTGATTTCTTGTATTCCTTTTGGAGCATGGCTATTCCTAGTCTAGTAGTTAGTGGATCGTGGCATTTTCACAAGCCTTTTAGTGTATACTAGCTAGTTGTTGGGCTTACTCATTTATTAGTTCAGTCTACTTAAACTCAATTTGTTACTAGCTCCTTTTGTATTTGATTTCAAAAATTCAATGATTGTAATAGTTTTCAGTGTTACTATTCCCTTGATTTTCTTTCTGACATTAGAAACCAATGGAAATGAAAAAATAAATGTCATTTCAATTGAATCCATTTTGAAATTTCAATCATTCCATCTCTCGGGACATCACCTGCATTGGATAGTTCATGGCTTATGGTGGACGTAGCAGTTGGGTGGATTCAACTCTTAACACCATGAATCAGGAAATCATTGGGATAATGGATAACATGAAATCTCTTTAAACCGATCTATAAACAATTAAATATTATTTCACTATTTAAGGAAACAAAAAAAAGGAGTTGTCTGGTAACAAAAAAATTGCATAAGAGAAGTTTCACAATACTTAACTATTGCTTGTTATGTCTTGTCAATTTTGTTTTTCACTAAATAGTTTTTGGTGAATGTACAACTAGAATAATAAGGATTGTTATTTAATCATCATGTGAGAAGAATGTAATCTATATAATATATTTATGAATTTATACAACAAGACTAGGAAATTAAGCCTCATATATCAATATTTTTGGTATGATGGAACTTAATTGAGTTTTATGCTCAACAATTTTAATACAAACTTATTATTGGTTCTTATTGGTTCTTGTTAAAAAAATGGCCAGGAATTTTTTTTAAGTAATTTCATATATAATTGTGTTTTAAGTTTGGGCCATTAAAGGAAGTCCTTTGTGTCTTTGAATTTTGTAATTTTAAAAATACAAAACTTCTTAAAATTTTCCTTTTTAAAATAACCTAAATCCAAATGCCAGAGAGGTAGACAACATGGTAGACACATGGGATCCACGTAGTGATCTCAAATATTATAGGTGAGAAGCTGTTGATATGGCAAGTGGAGTTGGTAACATGGCATGACAAGGAGGACTAATCAAGGTGATGCCGCATGTTGACAATGTATTTCGACATGTTAGGTTGACATGGTAAGAAGTCCATGTGGTGGTTGATGTGGCATATGTTGTGGTAAGTGACATGGTAACTGAGAGTTTGAGAATAAAAAATTCTAAAAAAAGGCCCTTTTTCGGTATTACCAGATGTTGGATGTCATGGGTGTCCCAAAATTCAAATAATTCAAAAATATGGATTTGACTTCCTTAACATGTCATCATTGACATGGTTGTGGAGGAGGCTAATACTAATAAGGAATACCAAATGGGAGTTTCCATGGAGGTGATATGGAGTTATTCGAATAGCAAATGATCAAGAAATTTGGAAATATATCTTTTAAATAAAAGGTGTCTTTTGAAAATATCATAATCTAGATATTCAAAAGGTTGATGTAATGGAAATCTAAAAGAAATTAAAATAGCCACTAGTATAAAAATAAAATCTTGAATCCAAGTGCTAACTTGTCAAGACAAGGTGTCAAACTTGTCATTGTGGTGTGGAATTATGATGACACATAGTTAGGACTTCCATATGTAAACCACATGTTGCTCGCACTAAGGTTGACATGGCACAAATGATAAATATTTTGAAGGCCCTAACTTTGTGTCTAGATCTCGGATTTTGATAAAAATTTATATTGTTTGAAAGCTCTCGATGAGTAAAAGATGACGATAATATCTAAAGGGGGGTCTAAGTCAAGTAATAGAAAAACAATTTTAATAGTTCCTTAATAATGATTAGTCCATATCTTCATTCAAGGAGTCATAAATTCCTTATTGATTAAGGAGTAGACATGTTGTAGTATAGAGGGCAGAAATTCTAATAAAACAAGCTAGCATGCCATTACTTGTAACATCTAAATTTAGTGTGGTACATGATTACTGGTGACCTTTGATGATTTGACCATGATTAGTTATAAATTTCAAGTAACAAGAATATCACCATGGTTCTGGAAAAAGCAATAATTTTTGGGCCCCAAAAAACTTAATTTAATTCCTCAAAATGCTTGTAGAAGGCTTTAGACCCTGATTCTCCAAACTAGGATGTAACAACCCTGGTTAAAAATCCATATAAAAATATATAAGGCCACGGTCATGGGACATTCCAAGCTGAATGGTTGGAAAAACATCCTACTAGGTGTTCATTTTGTTTATTAGGCTAAAGGAAATTGGGAAAGGCAAAGGAAAAGGCTTTGGAAAGGCATGAGGCATGTGTTGGCATTTTATTTATGAAAATAATGAAATCACGAGAAAATGAAGGTGAAATGTCACAGGTTGCATGTGAGGAGGAAAATGAAGGAAAATAATGGAAATTGAAGAAAATATAGGCCTCATTGATAAAAAGGCTTATGAGGATCAGTTGGCAAGCTTTTCCTCAAGCTCTTCTTTGGAGCAAGAAAGGCAAAGAAGGAAGGAGCAAGCAAGAAAGAGTAGGATCAAGCAACTACATCAGGATTCTTTGTAGGTATCAATTTTCATGTGTATTTTCCTTGCTAGATTTGGCATGAATGGTATTGCATGTGGTTCTTTTGTTGTTATGGCATGGGTTCTGCTAGGTGTGACAATGTTTTCATCCTAGCCTTGCCATTTCCAGATAGCCATGGTGTGATGGGGTTCTCATTTTTTGGTTGTGACGGATTTTTAGATGGATTTGAAGTTGAGTGAGGTGGATCTCCAAATGATATAGCACATAGCCTAGTGGTCCCTGAACTAGACTGTGGATCACGGTAAAGCTAGTGGCCTAGTAACCCCTGAGCTAGACTATGGGTTGCGGTAAATTCAGGATCCTATGTCTATGTGGGCCTAGGAATACTTGCCAATGAATAGAGGGATATATGGTAAGGCCAAGAGGTGGATTTCTCTCTGTCATGCCTAGTATTCCCATGATGGGATATGAGGTAAATCCTGGAGAGTGGGTATTTATTTAGGGCCTAGTGATCCCATGTAGATTGTGGTAAATCCTGAGAGACTAGGATACAGGAAAATTCCTCACAGTGTAGGTGGAGAAGTATGGTGGAACCCATGCTTGTTTTGGCTTAGTGATCTAGTAAATATCATGGTAAAGCCTGTTATTACATGTTCATGATGTTGGCCTAGTGATTTGGGATGGATTACAGTAAAGCTTGGTTTCTATTGATGAGGGCCAGGTGGTTTAGCCTCAGGATGCCCTGGTTGGTTCTTTTGGTTTGAGTCCCACATCCATGCTTGGAATATGGCATGGGGGTGAATGGATGAAGAGAGATTTGACTCACTCATTCTATGATAGGGTGGAAAATTGTAGTCCCATCCCAAGTTTGGATTTTGCATCATCAATATAAGGTTATTTATCCTTATAATTCTGTGAGTATTGTATTGGTTTATATGTGGATCATATGGCTGTGATTTCCTTGGTATTTTTGTTGCTATTATGTTGGTTATGTATATGTTTTATGACAATGGCTATGTATGGCTCTCATCATGTTTTTACTTGTTAATGGATGAGAAATGTATATATGACCTAATAGATGATAATGCAGCAAACGATATAAGGGAACAATGCTTCATAGTGATTCTCAAATAAGTGTGAGACCCCTATGCTTAAATGTGTTGTTTACACCTGTAGATTACATATTCATGATATGTTTGAAGAAATGTCTGTCATGGCCAGTAGGGGTCTGGTTAAGGTCTTGTTCAAGTATTTACATTTGCATCATTGTTTCTCTGTTATACTTTTGTTCTAAAGGTGTCATTCAATTTTGGGCAATGACCTTAGCTCTAGGCCTAAAAAATGGCTCAAATCCCAAGGATGTTGGCATGGTACTGGAAAAAATAGTCTTTATACGTTGGAATGCCTTGGAATGAGAGCATCTAGAGCCTCTTGGATGTTGTCAGGTCCGTATCATCGGATTGTATGGTGGTCAAGTGGTCTAAAACCTCAGTGCGACCCAGGGGCTAGCTGCCTGAGTGGTTTGGATGGTTCTTGGGAGTCCTATAGCTGATGTGGAAGGTTTGTATGTTGTGTTTTCATCAATTCCACTTCCTTAAGGTCACATAGGAGGTTGAATCTAATCATAGTAGCCTCTCATCACATGTTTACCCTGGTTGGACGGTTACTTGGGTAGATGTGGGAGGAGGGTGTTACATGGGATCGGCTAGTAAAAATGGCCTTGCAAGTTGATTCCTTTTATTTTTCCATTATAAAAGCATCGAGATAGATGAGAAATATTATATTAATCAAATTTGGATCATATCTTCCCATTTTGGGAGGAAATTTGTCCCCAAAATCTTTTTTTGAATGAGGTTTGGAAACTTTTCCACTAACTTCTCCCTAGAGTACGATTTTAATTTGCTTGGAAGATGTCCTTTCAACCTTATCTACAAAAGGTCATGCTACCCTTGTTTTGGACCTCTTTTTCAAAACTATATCCTTTTTCAACTCTTCCTAGGCATCTAGAGATAATTCTTATATGGAAGGTAGGACTTGCTCCTCTTCTTGATCCAACATCGAAGGCTCACAAAGAGAGACTTTTCATATTCATCATAGACTAAATGCTCATGTATCGAGGTAGCTGAGTCTATAAGCATTTTCTCCCACCTTTTCAAATAACTAAAAATGGATATATTATAGAGCCTTGACCTTACCAAGACCTTATAGTCTTTCATTTTTGAACTGTAGCCATGTTCTATCTCTTACTCTGGTTTACTTCTTTGTTATACGTTGACCGTGCCTAGCTTTGTATTTTTCATGTGCCTTATTTAGCATCTCATGTACTTAAAAATGGATTTGCCTAATATTCTCAACATTTTTTCTATTTTTAATACATCCCCTATGAAATCCTCTCTCTCCACTCCTTGTTGTCCATATACAACATCCAAAGGTGAAGGTGGAAAATATCCAAAGAAGTTTCAAACATGGAATTATCAGTAGAACCTTGGACTAATCTATTATATGAGTGTTGTATATAGACCATATTTTCATCCCAGACCTTTAGATTCTTCTAATTTTAACCTGTCAAAAGTTGCACCAAAGTTGTATTGACTAATATTGTTTGCCCATATGTTGGTGGATAAAATGTTGTATATCTCTTTAACTTTGTGTCCATCTTCTCCCACAATGTAGTCCAAAATGCACTGATAAATCTAGTGTTTATTGGAATGATGCTCCTTAGTATCACGAAGTGCACCTAGACATGTTCAGATAATAAGTTTGTTGCTTCTCACCCATTAGTCATGTTTCTACAACTACATGAGAATGTACACATTATTGAACCTATAAACTACTACAAATAAATAGTCATGCTCCTTCCTGTTAGTTAGTAAACCTCCCACAAAATTTGAAATTCTTTCACAAGGATGAGTGGGTATAGGTAAGGGATGGTATAAACCCTACATCCTGTTACCAGGCTTGCCAATAAAAAAAGCATATATCCTTTAATTAATCTTGCTACATCTTCTTGCATTTTGGGCTAGTGCACATACCTCTATAAGTTGGAAACTATCTTCCTTCCACCAAATTTCCCTACAGCCTTGGAGGTGTGAGACTCCCTAATTAGTTGTAATCGCTCACCTTTAAGAACATAAAGCTTGTCCAACCTAGAAACTAACTCATTCCGGAGATGATACTCAATCTTGCTATCACCATTGTTTGCATGAATCTAGCCTTGTAACTATTGAAACACCTTCTTAAAATCCTTATATTCAGTGCATGCTTCTCTATATGCATCATGGATGAAGGAATCCATGTGTATTAGAGTTTACAAATATGTAATTTTCGATGTGGGTGGTATGCATGTTAACCAACTTGTTTGTGTTTCCCTTAGTATACTTGATGATCAAATGAATTTATTGCAAGAACTCCATCCATTCGTTATAGTTTGGTCTAATGTATCTTATTATAGGCATATAGGTATATTAGCAGCTAGAAATTTGTATAGATGATGGTCTTATTTCCCATCAAATAGTGTTTCACTTCTTGACGACATATACTAGGGTAGAGCTCCTTGTCATAGGTAGGGTAGTCAAGAATTTTCCCATGAAATACTTTAAAATGGTAGCATACAAGCCTTCCTCCATGCATCAAGATTGTTCCATAGGCTTACCCACTTGCATCCATCTCCATCTTGAAGGGCTTCTAAAAGTTTGGTAATGAGAGAACTAATGCTTGATTGAATTTCATTTTCAACTCTTCAAAAGCCTTTTGCTAACCCTTTCCCCACCTAAATTTATTGGAACTCATTATTATGGCATGGAGTGGTACAACTATTACTGAAAATGGAGCTACAAAATTCCTTCAATATTAAGCTACCCCAATATATCTCCTAACCTCAAAGACATTTATAAGTACTAAACACTTAAAGATGGCTTTTGTTTTTGTATGGTCTATCTTAAACTCCCCTCCACTAATAATATAGCCTTAATACACTAATGAATGCAATAGAAACTTACAGTTCTTAAGATTTGCAAGTAGCTAGTGCTTTTTCAAAGATTCTAGTACCTACATCAAACATGTCCCTGCTAGGTAGCACTATAAACCAATATAACATCCAAATAAACAATAACAAAGGAATCTAAATAAGGGTGCAATGCATCATTCATTATCGTCATGAACATAGTTGGTGCATTGCATATAACAAATGGCATGGCTAACCACTCATAAAAAAAAATCATGGTTTTGAAGATCGCCTTCTTGGTGTCTTCTTCTTTGACGCAAACCTGGTGATATATTGATTTTCAATCCAACTTCGTGAAGTATTTCTCATGCTAAAATTGATATAATATATCATAAATCCTAGGGAAGGGGTACCTATTCTTAAACATAAGCTTGTTTAACTCTCTATAACCAATGCACATTCACCATGTCCCCTTCTTCTTTGGAAAAATTAAGGTGTGTGACCCAAAAATTGAAGTACTCATTCGAATCACACCTTTCTCCGGCAAGGGTTACAATTGCTTCTTCACTTCACTTGATTCTAGAATGAATTTTCTATACAACATAATATTTGGCAATGAAGAGTTTGGAAATAATTGGATTTTGTGCTCTACTTCTCTCTTGGGTAGTAGCCTTTTATGCTGTTAGAACACTTCCCTGTATGCCTATAGCAACCCCTCCAATTTTTGTTTTTGTTCTTTATTATACCCATTTAGGAATGTCTTTTCCCTTACTAACTCCTCACCAAACTAATTTTCTTTTTAGAATAGTAAAATGTATTTCTTACTAGTGAAATTAATTTACTGGCTTGGTTGGCACTTACTAGTGAAATCTTGGACTTGCATTTGTGCACATTGATTGTGAATGAATTCCCATCCTTAATGAGGTGGAATTGGTTGGCTCTACACGTGAATATTGCAACCCACATATAAATGTAGGGACTCTAAAACATGATTCCACATACATCAAGTGGTAATAAATCCAATTATACTTCATCATTAGAATCAACACAGATAGAAAATTTTATTTTACATCATTTTGTTACCTTAATTTCCACATCCTTATTTACCCATCCTGATGGATATGGGCGAGAATGATCACAAAAATTCAATCCAACTTTTCTGATTAGATTTGCTACTATGAGATTAGCTTTTGAACATGGATCAAATAAGGCATCGATCTTGGTCTTCTCAACCTGAATCTTAATATGGACAAGTTTGGTCATTTCCTTCTCTTCTGGAAGACAAAGGCTATTAAGATTCACCTCCTTCTACATTGATGTGAAAACAATATTCTTGTCCACATTGAAGCTTCTTTCCACTTAATTGCTTGAATCTATGGTTAAAATATTCTCTTTCTCCCCACTTCTGTTAATTTTAGCATTGTTATGTGTTGCTCCAATTACGTTAGCCCAATACAATTCCTCAATTAGCAATATTTAAATATCAATTAATTATTTTCATCAATCAATACTAATTGAAGATAGAACATTAATGCAATAGCAATAGGATACAATAAACACATCAACAAGAGACCCATATTTGTTCAAAGACAGGGGAAAAACCCCACAAGGGGGGAACCTTTTGTAATTCTTCTTCTAATCTATTGTCATAAAATGTTCAGCAGAGAATACAGTGAGCCAATACAAAAACTATTCAGCAAAAATTCCATCAAACAATATCCTAAAATATGATCCCAACAACAAAAATGATCAAAGTTAACTTTCCCAATATTTGGTCAATTGTGGTCAACTTCAGTCACCTGTAAAAATTAAACCGTAAGTCTCGGCCACACTGAGGGAGATTCATGCATGAGGCTAGAGACTTTTAGCTGCATACATAAACCTGGATGCATGCGGTTGCAAGCGAAAAAATATTGTGTTAACCGTGTGGTTGGAAACCAAAAACCTTAATCACATGTGTGAGCTTCAGACCCTAAAATTTTGGAACTATATGAACCAATATCTGCGAGCCACCTTTAGACCTATGTGAACCAAACCAAATAAGAGAGTAGAAGAAGATGCTTGATTATGATGTCCAAAGTATGGAAACTTGACTTGTATTTATAGGCTTCCAAGGGTGTCCAATTTCCTTTTAGGGTCGACTTGATCAAATCTGATATTGTGGGATTCACTTCAAAAATGCGCTTTCCCTTTGTCCAAATCCAATCCTTGAAAGGTCAAAATTGCTCCTCTCAAAAAGAGGAATCTAGTCCCATGATTGGAATTTGTAATTGATCTACCAAATTAACACTCCCTCTCAACTAGGGAGAAATTACAACTACATCATGTGGTCATCATAAGTATCCTGTCATCATCTCATATCCCATCTCTGCTCAACTATATTTGTTGAATCATTCTCAAATACAAAGAATAAGAATCATTGGGGAACTATAACTATCACCCTCTTCTGACAATGAGAAAGGTCCTATCGGGCACTATCACATTATATCCATGTCAGTGGGGAAGGTCCTATGGGACACTCTCACCCCAAGTCATCTCATAGGGGAGCATACATCTTCCACCCTATGTCGAGTAATAGGCAAGATATGATATCTCATCGATCCTATTGCCTACTGATCTTCCAAAAAACCACCCTAAATATTCATATGTAGAACACTTGCATCATAATCGAGCTTGGGTGAGATGCCCAACTTACCAAAGGTAAGGATCACACACCCCCAAACCTTCTCAACCCGTTGGTCAGATAGGGAGTCATAATCCCAACAAGCCTGACTTCTGGGTATGATTCCAACTAGGGTATACTTTGTTAGACCAAGATAGGGGAGCATATATCTTCCACCCTATGGGTGATAGATAGGGATGATACCTTATTTTTTAAAGATCCCTCAACCCTAGGAACCCTCAGTTCTCCATTCCCTCCTTGGCGAGCTCAACAAAGGGTGAAGAGTTATGCTCGGTGTTCTCAATTAGTGATGCCCCTTATCAAGAGGGGTCACATCCATCAATCCAAGTTTCTCTCTGATGACTAAAATATTCCCTTTCGACAAAGCCTTGGTGAGAATATCTGCAATCTGCTCATCTGTCAATATGTGATGGATTCTAACGGCTCCTCTCTGCACCATGTCTCCAATGTAATGACATCAGATCTCTATGTCCTTGAACTTATCCTGAAATATGAGATTATCTACCAATCAAATCTCGCTCTTGTTGTCACAATATATCATTTTAATATCTAGGACCTGCTCAAATAGCTCTCCAAAGAGATTTCTCAACCAAACTACTTCGCAGCTAGCCATGCTAGCGGCAATATACTATGCCGCGGTGGTACTCAATGCTACGGAATTTTGTTTCCTACTCATCCAATATATCATGGCAGATCCAAGGCTAAAACAACATCCATAAGTGTTATTCCTGTGAACAACATTTCCTACCCAGTCAGCATCGGTATATCCATGTAGTTGAACATATACAACATAATATCTTATACCAAGGGTGATCGTCCCATGCAAATATCTCAAATTGTGTTTGGAAGCAACCCAATGTACATGGAGAGGCCAGAGCCCCAATAAACTATCTATACCTGGGTGGATTCACCAAATCGAGTCCTGTAGCTTCTCCACATAGCTTCTTAAAATTCATTTCCATCAATGTGGCTAAGGAATTGTATTATGTCATTCCAAATATTTCCAACAACTTCCCAACATATTTTCCTTATGAAAGGAAGATCTACTGGGCCTTTGCCACACCTCAAGGCCTAGGAAGTAGCGCATGATTCCAAGGTCCTTCATCTCAAATTTAGAGGCTAGCTCCCTCTTATACTCGATCATCAAGGGCTCACTACCTGTCAGAAATAGATCTTCAACATATAAAACTAAAATCAATGGCACACCTTGAACCATATTGAAGTAGAGTTTTGGATCGATGTTGCTTCTTTTGAATCCAAGCTTCATCAGGTATCCATATATATAGGTGTACCATGCTCTTAGGGCTTGCTTCAAACCATACAATGTCTTCTTCAACCTGCAAATTTGTGTCTTTCATCCCTCTACTCAAAATCCATGTGGTGTCTCAATGTAAACTTCTTCCTATAAAATGTCGTGGAGGAATGTTGTCTTCAAGTCCATATTATGAAGGGTCCATCCTTGACTTGCAGCAATGGTAATTATCAAACAAATGGCAGTGTATCGAGCCATAGGAGAAAATATATCATCGTTATCTTCTCCCTCTTTCTTACATAATCCTCGAACCATGAACATTATCTTATATTTCTCAATGCTTCCATCAACTCCATGTTTGATATTGAATAGGCATTTTGAAGTCACCATATATTTCCCCTTCAGTCTTGGCACAACATCCAATACATCATTCTTCACGATTGATTCATTTATTTGGAAATAAAATACTTCCAAACTTGTTCTTTTGTGGCTTCTTCAAAGGTGTGAGGTGAAAATTAAAACATATTGCTCATAGCTACAACATATCCCTAGTAGCTACATGGCTTCTTTCTCTAACTAAATGTTCCTCAGGTAGCATGACCCTCGGCATCTTGTAATGTGTCATGAAGCCAAAGTGTCATCTTCCTATTAGTAGGATCACATGGAGTAGGATCCAAAGGGTCCATGGGCTCGATGGGATCATCAACTATAACGCCTCCTCCCAAATTTACGCAAATTCACAAGCTTTCCAAGGTAAACATGAGATGAGAGTTACAATGTGAGATCTGATTTCCAAGATGCACTTATGTAAAATGGGGTCCACATGTCCAGAACTGACTGCAAATACCCAGTGACACATGATCACATTTTTATCATCCTAACTTGACCCAACACTATTATTTTCAATTTCATTTCCTTAAATTTAACACAACTTTCTACTTTTGGTAGTTTTTCAGGTTCTAAACTTCTGAGGTTGTTTTGAGGACCTAAATGACATTTTCAGGGAAAATGAAGAGACTAGATTATTTTCACTTCCTCATGGAGATCTTTGAAATGAGGAATTATGATAGTCAAACAGAGATTGTATGCCAAAGTTATGACCCCGGGAAGTTAGAGGTCCAAATTATTGATTTATACGAACACTTTGTGTGCATAGTACTCTACATGTCATAAATTCATATCTGAACATAGGGGTATGATACTTATCTGAAAATCATCAATAATTTATAATTTCCTCTCACAATAGCTTTTCATAACATTTATTATATCATTCACTCAATAGCCAATCACTTACCAATTAAAACATGATAAGAGTGATAACTAGAATCTTTCAAGAAACATGTGTATAACCATCATATAACAAAAATAATAACAATGAAAGAACAGCCACCAAAGCCACATCATAACAAGTACATTTATTCATAGAATACAAGAGGAATTACCTCTTATTAACATATGAAAAATCTAACCAAGTCAGGGACTTACATGTACCACCCAACCATAGATTGGGTTGAACCAAATATCTCTTTCATCCAATCACCCTTGCACCATATTCCAAGCATGAATGTGAGATCTCATGGAATAAAACAAGAAAAACCAAACCAAAGCTTCTAGAGGCCAAACCACCTCAACGCTCAACCAATGATTCCACCTCATGGTCAGACATCACTAACATCAACAGATCGGTCTCTACCCAAGTTGTCCAGGGATATAGAGTGTTTGTTCCAACCCAGATCTAGGAATAGTAACTCAACCCAGAGTTGTGGCAGGGCTCCAGAGCATTTTTCCAACCAAGTCTCTAGGACTAGTAACTCAACCCACCAAGGGATCCAAAGCATTTGTCCAACCAAGGCTTCCAGGACTAGTAACTCAACCAAAGTTGTTCCAAGGCTTCCAAATAATTTTTCCAACCAAGCCTCGAAGAACTAATAACTCAAACCACATCCATAAGGAACATGACCACCAATCAGAAAACAAATGGGAAAAACCACAACACCGTGGTTATCAAGGAAATGGAAAGGCTAGGAAAAACCATTGTTAATCCAGGAAATCCTCCATGCCAATGACGGGTCATAACCAAATAACCATATTCATACACCATGCATGCCAAAACTAACAAGTATATCATCCATGCGACTTTGTACCTACAAAGAAATCCAGTTGCAGTTGTTGATCCCACTATCCATTTGCATTTTCCTGCTTTCGTTTGCCTTCTTTCTCCAAATCCAATGTGCTCCAAGAATGCTCCAATATTTCTCTAAGTGTGCAAGAGTGTGTGTGTGTGAGAGAGAGAGAGAGAGAATATAATAGAGCTCCAAGCTATTAAAAAAAAAAAAACCACGAAATGTTCCTCATAAGCCTTTTTATCATTGAGGCCTCTATTCCCTTCATTTTCTTCTATTTTTCCTTCAATTTTCCTCACATGTAAATTTGTGACCTTTCATCTCCCTTTTCTCCTATTTTCCTTTATTTCATAAATAAAATGCCAACAAATGCCTCTTTGCCTTTTCCAACTTCCATAGCCATTAATTAATCACCAATGATCCCCATTACTATGTTTTTACCCAACATTCAGCTTGGAATACGTTTGTCATGACCTTGGTCTAATTTTTTCCTTTATTAACTTTATTGCATGGATTTTTAACTGGGGTTGTTACAAAACCCTCCCCACTGGGGGAACACAATCCTTGGTGTTCAATGCACTTATAAACCAGCAAAACACATGCTACCCATGGAGCTTTATAACACAGCTCGATGAAGCATTTACATCATATCATATTGTTGAAAACAAAACCAATATATCATGAACACCATACCACTTATTGGAGATTTATAACATAGCTAGATGTGGTACTTACATACATATGCATATACATACACATGACCAAAACATAACATCAAAGCATATACCAAAATACATCTGCTCAACCAGCGAATAGAGAAGGATACATAGCCCACATTTGATCAACCATATTCCATGTAGCTTCATAAGGCCTAAAGTGCTTCCATTGCACTTTAACTTGCTCCATTTATTGATTCTAGAGCATGAGTATATTTCTCTACAAAATGCACTGAGGTTTTGACTGGAATTCTCCTTCTGGCTCCACTTGCATATAGACTAATCAATCACATGATAAACAGCTTTCACATACTTCTTAAGCAATGACACATGGCAAACATCATGGACTTTCACTATCGAAGGCAGTGCAATTCGATAAGCTACTGGTCTAATCCTTTCAAGAATCTCGAAAGGCCAGCAAAATTGAGATGCCATATTGACACATGATCCAATCCTCAAGGATATCTTCTTGGGATTGATGTGTAAGTATAAATGTTTCCCAACCTGAAACTCCTTAAATGCCCTATGTTTATTTGCATAGCTTTATTTCCTATCCCGTGCTATCTTTAGATTCTTCTTGATAACTTACATATTTTGTTCCATATTTTCCAACATGCCTGGTCCAATCAATACCCTATTAACTGGATCACTCCAACTGATAGGAGTATTACACCTTCACCCATAAAATATCTCAAACGGACTCATCCTCAGTGACTCCTAATACCCATTGTTGTAAGAAAACTCCATTAGTGGAAGATACTCTTCCAACTTCCGCTATTGATGCATGATGTACATGCTCAACATGTCCTCCAATATCTTGTTGACCCTCTCTGTCTGTCCTTCTGTCTGTAGATGATAAGTTGTATTGAAGGCCAAATCTATACCCAACACTACAAATAACTCTTTCCTGAACCTGGAAGTGAACTTGGCATCTCTATTAGATACATTCTTCTTCAGAACACCATGTAGCCTCACTATATCTCTGATGAAGACCTGTGCTACCTCACTAGCTAAAATCATAGACTTTACTAGAATGAAGAGAGCTACCTTAGTCAACCTCTCGACCACCACCATAATAAAGTCATGTTGCCTATAAATCCTCAGAAAACCTATAATGAATTCCATGGAGATGACCTCACATTTCCACTCTGGAATCGGAATCAGCTATAAAAAACCACCTGGATGCTTACACTTTTCTTCTACTTGTTGATAATCCAAACATCTCGCCACAAAATCTGCCACCTCTTTCTTCAAGTTCAGCCAATGGTAGAAATTTTTAACCATTTTCAATGTCTTTTGATATCCTTGGTGACATGAATACTGCTTGACATGAAATTCCATCAAGATAAGCTTCTTGAGCTCATTGTTGTTTTGCACATAGATTGAGTCCCTAAATCTGATCAAACCATTTTTCATGAGATGATAGTCCACGTCTTGTCTACCTGTACTCAGTTGTTGTAACATGTGCTTAAATTGTTGGTACCTGTCATCCTATTGTCTTGCCTTCATGATATGATCTTGTAAATATGTCCCATATGAACTCATAGCTGCTATGTGACTTACATGTACTCTTCTGCTAAGAGCATACGTAACCTTGTTATCTTTAACCTTAATATATCTTATCTCGAAGTGAAATTTTCTCGTAATATCCAACCACCTAGCTTGCCTGGAATTCAAATTAGGTTGGTCAAACAAATATCTCAATCCTCTATGATCAGTCATCAAGATGAACCTCTTGCCAAGAAGATAATGTATCCACATATTCAATGCATGGATGATCGTTTTCAACTCAAAATCATGCATCACGTAGTTCTGCTCATGCTCTTTTAGTTTCCTTGCTTCTTAGCATAATACATGTCTTTCTTGCATCAAAACTTCACCAAGTCCTCTGTTGCAAACATCTGATCATAGCGCAAACTCTTTATCTAGATCTGCAACCATTAGAACTATAAAATTTGTAAGCAATTGTTTCAACTTTTCAAAATTGTTTGCACATTCCACTATCCATTCAAATTTCTTTCCTTTTCTTTGCAATGATGTAAAATTTCTAACCCCATGAATGATCTGACCTCATCCACTATTATACCTTCCTTTGAAACCACATGCCCCAAATAATGGACCTTTGTCTTAAATAAGTTGCATTTACTAATATTAGCATACAATTAATGCTCTATGAGTCATCTTAACACTAATACTAAGTGTTGATCTTAACACTAATACTAAGTGTTCAACATGCTTTCCTCATTCATAGAATATATCAAGATATCCTCCATTAATACAATCAAAAACTTGTCCATATAAGGATGCAACACACTTTTCATCAAGCAAATGAAAGTAGCTAGAGCATTAGTCAAACCAAAAGGAACTACAAAAAACTCATAATACCTATACCTAGTCTAGAAAGCAGTCTTGTATATGTCCTCTTCTTAGATATGTACCTGATGATATCTTGATCTTAGATCAATCTTTTAGAACATTGTTTTTCCCTTCAACTAGTCAAACAAATCATCAATCCTTGGAAATGGATACTTATTCTTAATCGTCACCATGTTCAGTTGCATGTAATCAATACATAACCTGAGAGTACCATCCTTCTTCTTCACAAACAATATTGGTGCACTCCAAGGTGACAGACTTGGTCTCATGTATTCCTTGTCAAGCATTTCTTTCAACTGCAACTTCAATTCCACTAACTCTATAGTGCTCATATTGTATGGTTCCTTTGATGCTGGTGTTTCTCCTGGTACTAACTCAATAGAAAATTTCACTTCCCTGTGACGTGGAAACTTTGAAATCTCTGCTCAAAACACATCCTGAAACTATTGTAAAATCGAATACCTCTTCAATACCTCGGCATCCTCGACATCCTTACTTTTATCACTAGAAATATGAACTACAAATAATACACACCCTTTCCTGTGACTACACTTTGCCTGCATAGTTTTGACCATTCTAACTAATGTAGCATTATTCTTACCTTGCAAGATTCTTTGTTCTCCATTGTCATCCAAACACTCAATTTCCTTTTCATAACAATCCACCTTAAAAATGTGAAGATACAACTAATCCATACCCAACAACATATTGTATGATCCCAACGAAAGCACATTTAAATGCACTGATGTAGACATACCATTCAACTCAAATGCATAAGCTCTTACCCAATGATGAACTCTCTTCTTAGTACCTGCAGCCAACTATACTAACCAATAATTTTCATGCACTTCTTTATTCAAACCACACTTATCCACTAGGTCAGGATTAACATAACTATAATTATATCCAGGTTCAATCAAAATAGAAATAAATTAATCACAAAGTTTACTGACCATCTCAATAATGGATGCCTAGTGACCTTCATGCTTGTTATACAATGCTGCGTAGATTCGAGGAATGCTCTACCCAACATCCCCAATTGTATGTGCCTCTTGAGCATTCTAGATCTGTGATATGTTGCCCTACTACTCAGAAATCTCTCCTGCTATTGTCCTTTCCACGAGTACATTTTTGTAAAGGCTTCATGCCATCGCCCTTGTTCTGATCCTGAAACTAAAATCCATATCCTCTATCAGTTGTATGGAACTTCTTATGTGGCATTGCATTCTCCTTACTACCTGTGCCCTTTAGTTTGCCTCACTTCTTATCCTATTTTCCTTTAGTCTTTTCATTACCTTTGCAATCCTATTTAGATTCAAACCTGCACTTCAATTGCTCATAACAATGCTTCATCTTTTTGATGGCTTCCCCCAACGATCGAGGCTCATCAAACTCAAGTCTGTCCTTGAATGCTACCGAAAACCCACTAATAAATCTTTGAAACTTTCTTTTATCCTCCTTTATATAAGGGACATACCTCAACAACTCCAAGAACCCGGTAGTATACTCCTCGTTTGTCATAGATCCCATCTTTAACCCATAGAACTCCATTTCCCTGTCATTATAGTGTCTCTCAGATAGATAATTTTTTCTTGAAAAGCCTCTTGAACTCACTTCAAGTCAACTCCTCTTCCTAAATACCTCTGGCATTCTTTACATCCTCCCATTAAATGTATGCTTTCCATTAACACTGTGTTAGGCCCCTATACTACTAGTGTAACCCCTTATTGTTATTAGTACAACCCACTTATTAATTAATGTACCCATGTAGTGCCCATATTGTTACTATTGTGCCCCATAGAAGCCCACTATTGTTATTATTGTGCCCTTACATTATTATTGTTATGTTGGTTCTAATTATGTTATGACCCCTTAGAATCCTATATATAGAAAGGAGGTCTTTTCATTTGTATCATCCAAGAATTGCTAATTTATGTAATGTAAAGGAGGTTGTCCCCTCGAAGAGGCTAAATTCTAAAGCGTTGATCTATCTTTTCTGTCTTTTCTTGAGCTGGTTCATAACATTTGGTATCAGAGCTTTGGATTCTAGGGTTTCGCTGCTCCAAACAGGTCATCGTGGCATTTTCGCTATAACGTTTTTCTGATATGTTTCAGAAGCTAAAAAAAACACCCATTTGAGAAGAAACCGTGCTAAATCTCGGGTCCAAATCTTAGAGCTTTTCACGCTATATTTGCGGAGATAGGATCTAAGGAAGTTGGTCTTTTTGCAGACTCCTGAATTACATTCCAAACAGGTGACCTGGGGAAAATCGTCATACCTTTCTCTCTGAGCATTAGATTGAAATTTCATAAGAAGGTACAGAAAGAGGACGAACTGTAGTTTCTTGTATATATTTGTCAGAGCCAAAGGTCAAAACAGTGGCTCGTGGAACTTCATACAAGTTCGCTCTTTTGGAAAGGTCTATGATTAGGTCATCTTGGGAGATTGTGCATAACTCTTTCTTGGAGAATCCAATTTGGATCAAACTAGTGGAATTGGAAAGAGGACACAGAGGGCTACTATATTTCACAATTTCAAAACTTAAAGATCCAAAAGTATAGAGTTACAGTCGTTTCATGATCAAGCTCCTAAAATCAAGAAAAATCAAGATGAGGAAGTTTGATGGTAAGGATCCGGTAAATTGGATACTTCAGATGGAGCAATATTTTGATCTACATGGTGT